>ML736257.1:0-134324 GCA_009193595.1 Aspergillus bertholletiae
TAAAAGACGTGCTACAATAGGAAATGATAGACTTTTAATGGTGCAGGAAGGTGAAAATCGTGTTCAGCAGCTTGATATACAACTTAATGAGCAGTCTGAGGAACCTACACCTGTGCCTAGACGACGAGCTCCTCAACGCTGCAGTGGCTGTGGGATAGTTGGGCATACTATTCGGAATTGCCCTAGTAAATAGCTATTTCCTCATGTATTTAATAATTCAATTTAATGGCGTTGGCGGTTAAAAAGCTTCAAATACTGATAGATAGTCTGAAAACCTGCCGGTTCGGTGGTAGTGCCGGCTCGGTAGTTGATTACGTTAAGCGATCCGTACACGTAAGCAATCCGTACACCACCCGCGTTTTCAACGCGCCTTAGTTTCTTAGATGATCAAAAACACCAGCTATACTACCAAAAAATGCCTAAATCATCAAAACAACGCGTTGAGCAAGAAGGCCGGATCCTATTAGCTATACCGGCTATAAAAAACCATGAAATCAGTAGTCTTAGGAAAGCATCTGAGGTTTTTAATGTGCCGCTTATGACGCTAAGTGATCGTTTAAAAGGAGCTTCTTTTAAGACTACTACCTGGGCAAATAGTCATAAATTGACTATTAGTGAAGAGGAATCGCTTAAACAGTGGATTTTATCACTAAATAAACGTGGGACACCTCCTCGGCCAGCATATGTACGAGAAATGGCCAATACTCTGCTTTCAAAACGTGATACTACTTCTCCTCCTACTACTGTAGGAGAGAAATGGGTATACAACTTTACCAAGCGTACGCCTGAGATTAAAGCCTGCTTTGCACGCCGCTACAACTATCAACGTGCTAAAGTAGAGGATCCTAAGATCCTAGGTGCTTGGTTTCAGCAAGTCAATGAGGTTATTCAGAAATACGGCATACCTTCATGTGATATTTATAATTTTGATGAAACGGGATCTGCAATGGGTCTAGTAGCTACTGCCAAAGTACTTACTAGATCTGATATGCCAGGTAAACCGTTTTTATTGCAGCCAGGGAACCGGGAATGGGTTACTTCTATAGAATGTATTAGTTCTAATGGGTGGGCTCTACCTCCCTGTATTATCTTTAAAGGCAAGTTGCATATGGAGGCCTGGTATGAGGATAAAGATGTTCCGTCTGATTGGAGGATTGAGGTCAGTCCTAATGGTTAGACAAGCAATGAAATAGGTCTACGCTGGCTGCAGAATCATTTTATACCTGCTACTACGGGCCGATCTATTGGGAAATACCGACTGCTTATTTTAGATGGCCATAATAGTCATCTAACACCTCAATTTGATCAGGCATGCTCAGAGAATGATATTATACCAATCTGCATGCCTGCTCACGCTTCCCATAAACTTCAACCGCTTGATGTTGCTGTTTTCTCATCTCTAAAACGCGCATATGGAGGTCTGGTTGAAGCTAAAATGCGCTGTGGGCTTAATCATATTGATAAGCTTGATTTTTTGGGTGCCTATCCTGAGGCCCGTGAGCAGGCTTTTACTAGCAGCAATATTTATAGTGCTTTTAGAGCAACTGGTCTAGTTCCTCTAGATCCTGATTGTGTTCTTTCTCAGCTGTCAGTTCAAGTCAATATATCTACGCCTCCAGGTAGTAGACCAAGCAGTCAAGGCAGCTCAGCACCGAAAACACTACATACAGTTAAACAACTTAAGAAATCGGAAACTACACTTAAAAAACTGCTTAAAAAACTGCTTAAAAAACTGCTTAAAAAACTGCTTAAAAAACTGCTTAAAAATCGATCTCAGAGCCCTGATTCACCTGTTAAAAACCACCTTAAATCAATTGATTAAAGGTACCGAACGAGCTATAAATGAGGTGACAATATTGAAGCATCAACTTGAGCAATATCAGGCTGTACATGAAAAACAGGCTAAAAAGCGAAAGCGCTCTACTAAGCAGATCACTTTTAAAGAAGGCATATCAGTATCTGAAGCTCGAAATTGTACAGAGCTCAGAAATCAAGCAACGGAAGCTATACAGGCCGATGGACCTTTACCTACCGAATCAGCCCCTAAACGCGCTCCACAGAGATGTTCTGGTTGTGGTATACAGGGCCATAAAATTACATACTGTCCGAATCGTTAGAACCAACCTTTTTTATATATAAGTCCAAATTCATGGTGTTTTGATCATTTTAATTTTTAATATAGCGGGGTTTGTACGGATTGCTTACGTGTACGGATCGCTTACCGGTTACGTTATATGTAGGAGGAGACGGGGAAGTCGCTGGTTTAACAGTCCTGCGAGGCCTAGGGGGTCCACTAGGCTGTGATCTCATCCACAGGGAAGAATACGGTGGGCAGGATGGGGACGTACGCCATGGATGGAGCAGGGGATACACGCGGTGTATTATACCTCCTGCATATGGTTTAAACCGCTAAAAAGTGAAAGTTTAAGGATGCTGAGATTATGGTAAGCCAGGGTTTAGAGCAGCTGGAGAAGTTACCATTACACTACAGATAATAGTTGCCTTAGTCCCGGTACTGTCGTTACAAATACGTACTGAATTCCACCCATTCAATATATACTGATATCATCCATGTCAAGACAACTGAGCAGGTGACCTAATGGGTTGCCCAAAGGGGTATAGTAGGGCTGGGCCCTTCAGTCCCGTGAGACCGGACCGGAGTCAAGGTTTATTCCGGTGTATGTCGTAAGAGAAGCAAATCATCGCCGGTTGATTTCTCACGGTAGCCGGAGCCCCATCCAGCGATATACCAATGTATGCGGAACCTTTCCTCTCTTTATAAAGCAGCTCCACAGATTCGATGCACAAGCTATTATCGCAGTCTACCCTACTACCCTGTTTTGACAGGGACGCTTCCGCTCTCAAGCTCCGTGACCCCTCCTTGAAAATAATGTCGGATAGCCGATAATAAATTTATAACCGAAAAATGGCACCCGGCGAATCCAAGGATCAACGTGACGAAAGAGTCGCAAAACTCTGGCAGAGCTTAGGTGTCCGGAAGGATGGCCGTCTTGATATCAATGGTCTGAAAAAGGGGTTGAAAAAGATTGACCACCGTGAGCATATCATTCGCCATGATTTAGTCTCATGCTTGCTGCGCAGCTGACTGACCCGCCTGCTCTTGATCTGTTACCCCACAGCCCTCAAAAACGCGGACAGTATGCTTCAGAATGTCTTGAAAGCGGTCGACACCAATGGTGACGGGTATATTGATTACTCTGGTAAGATCACACGCAGTGGATCATGACTTGTCTTCCTGTCGCAGCTGGCTAGACGCCAGTCTCTTTACAGACCTAATGATCATCAGAATTCCGCACTTTTGTCGACCATACCGAACAAGGACTATGGCGGCTTTTCCAGGCTATTGATCGTAACCATAACGGAGAAATCGACAAGAATGAACTCAAAGCCGCTTTTTCCAATGCCGATGTGACCGTGTCCAGCGCTAAACTGGACGCATTTTTTGCAGACGTGGACACGAACAGCGACGGTGTTATTTCTTATCCGGAATGGAGGTGTGTATTTGGTCGGTCAAGTGAGCCTTGACTATGGCTAATCCTAGTGATATATAGGGATTTCCTCCTCTTCCTGCCTGCCTACTCCAATTTGCACGCTGTCCTGTCATATTACACAGCCACGGGAAATCTAAACCCGGAAGGAGATGTCCACATCAATGATCTACAGGGTTTAGGTATAGACCACTCGTTTCCTACGCGTTATATTTTGGTCATAAAGAACCTTTTGTACAATATTCTCCCAGTTCACGCATTGGCAGCCCTCATCCCATCAGCCTATGCGGAAGTCGGTGGGGCGCTCAACTTTGGTGTCGCACTTGAGAATGATTCTGTATCCTTGGACGGTGACTTCGAATTGGAGTGGCTGCCCGTACCTAGGACTGTCGCCATGTGGATGTCCTTCCGATATTATGAACGAAAGTTGACAGAAAACACTCCTCAATTAGGTTATTTTATTGCCGGCGGGATTGCAGGTGCCGTATCAAGGACAGCAACGGCGCCTCTAGATAGGCTTAAAGTATATCTCATTGCCCAGACTGGTGCGAAATCAGCAGCTGTCTGCGCGGCGAAGGATGGTGCGTCACTGCGGGCGGCAGGGAATTCGTCAAAATCCCTTACGGATGCTGTTAAGGAGTTATGGCGTGCTGGAGGTATACGGAGCTTATTTGCAGGTTCGTCAATTATAATTCGAAACACAGACCCGATCTAATCTTCATAGGTAATGGGTTGAATGTGTTGAAGGTCATGCCTGAATCAGCTATTAAATTTGGAGCATATGAGGTTAGCTGATTAAGCTGTTCAAGTGGATTTCAAGCAGGGTACTAATCCGTCATAGTCTGCTAAACGTGCGTTCGCTCGTCTCGAAGGCCATAATGACCCTAAACGTCTTGCACCGACATCGCAGTTCTTGTCTGGAGGGTTTGGTGGAATGGTGGCTCAGTATGTCATACAGTTTTCTGCGCGTGGAATCATCACCTAACAAAACGCTAGATGTTTTGTCTATCCTCTTGACACTTTGAAATTGTAAGTTGCCTGAATCAGCATCTAGCTTTTAGGCATATTCACCCGAGGCTAATGGACCTTGACAGTCGGATGCAGTGTGAAACTGTGGAGGGTGGTCTGAAAGGCAACAAACTCATCGCAGCCACGGCTCGAAAGGTTTTGAACAAGAATGGCATACTTGGCTTCTTTCGCGGGTTGCCTCTTGGTCTTGTTGGCATGTTTCCATATGCCGCCATTGACTTGACGACTTTCGAATACCTGAAGCGCGGATTACTAGCACGGAAAGCTCGCCTTAATCACTGCCACGAGGATGACGTCCCACTGAACAACTTCACCACGGGCGCCATCGGCGCGATAAGTGGAGGATTCAGCGCTTCCGTTGTTTACCCGTTGAACGTCCTCCGAACACGACTACAAGCCCAGGGCACCATTCTCCACCCCGCAACTTATAGTAGTATCGGTGACGTTGCTCGCAAAACCATTCAGACCGAAGGTTTTCGCGGCCTCTACAAGGGAATCACTCCGAACCTTATGAAGGTTGCCCCTGCCGTGTCCATCAGCTACGTCGTGTATGAAAATTCGAAACGAATGCTTGGTCTGAGGTAGAGCTAAGAAAAAGCTTTACGGCCTGGGCCCAGGCCTCCTCTCGGAGTTCTCTCATTCCAGTTGCTTTCTCGATCTTCCAACTTATTTTCATTGATACTTAGAACATTTGTCAAGATACCCTTTCGAGCCATTCACTCTACGGCACCCCTATCGCTTTTGGATGGAAATATCATATGATTTCCTCCTTCTGCCTACTCTTTTCGATAGCGGGCTTTGCATTTCCAGTTTTGCAACGTCTTCAAATGATGTTGCTGTTTCTCGTTCTATTACCGGCCCCTTGAGATCTACATTCGTGTTTGAAGGGACACAACATCTCGGCCGGGCTGCATAATCGACCTCACTAGCATGGCACGACACCGTGCCACAAAGCATATTCACGGAGTTCTGCTTATATTGTCACTTTGTTTTTCCATTTGTATACCTATTGGATTACCCGGCTCTCCATGTATAGGCGGCCTTCTCTATTTTTACATATTCTAGACCTCCGAAGGCTTTCGGTTCATGCCATTTACCGGTGTCATATTAGAACATATATTTACTGAAATAAAAGCATAATTATTCTGGCTTATACCCCTTTGGCCCTCCAAGAGATAGCCATCAATATATCGTGCAGAAGGAAATCCACTCGGTATCAGCTCTACTTCTTCACAGCCGCAACAGCCCTAACTTCCTCATCCTTCGGCAAGATATCCGGCACTGGCCCAACAGGCGTAATCGCAAACTGATTAATCTGCGTATGGCTCTTCGTATAATGGAACTTGATATGTTCAAACTCCGTCGTGTCCCGGAACGCCGGAATATCCCAATACAAAGTCCTCAGCCAGCGATGAATAGCAGGATACCCGGACCTGATATCACGGATATTGCACTTGAAATGCTGTACGTATACGGGGTCAAACCGGACAATCGTCGTAAAAAGCCTAATATCCGCTTCGGTGAGCGCCGAACCGAAGAAGTACGGCGAGGCATTGCTCTGGAGGTGCGCCTCAATCTTGTCAAGGGAGGAGAAGAGAGTCGTCACGTTGTTTCGATAGGCTTCTTGGGTGGTTGCGAAGCCGGACTTGTAGACGCCATTGTTGACGTCGTTGTAGATCCAGTCATTCGAGGTGTCGATCTCGCTGCGGAGGTTGGCTGGGTAGAGGTCGAGAAGCTTTTGGGAAGAGTTGGCGGGGAGGAGGTCGTCAAATTCGTAGTAGAGCATGCGGATGATCTCCGCGCTCTGGAGGAGGGGGCCGTGGTTAATAAAAGGTTGTCTGGAGGGCTGGGGAAGTTTGACGTTACCTCGTTGCTTACGATACGTTGCGTCTTCTTATCGTACAGTACTGGGACGGTGAATCGGCCAGTGTAGTCTGGATCATTGGCGAAGTAGATATCCCGGAGGTGGGTGACATCAGAGTGTAATGGGTCTGGGGTGCTGTTCTCGCCAGGGAGTTTCTCGTCTGGGGTTGCGAAGCGCCAACCTGGAATCACTGGTTAACTCAATCGTTCTTTTTGGCTGAACTAGGGCTAGGAGATTCCGAACCTTTCTCGCCAAGATGCCAATGCACGGATGTGAAGGAGATAAAATCTTCCAGACCCTTGAGCTTCCGGGTGATCAATGTGCGATGTGCTGGAGATGGGATGTTAGCGAACCGACAATGCGAAAGTAAAATAGCATGTGGAGGTTTTACTCACCCCATGGGCACGCATAGGAGACATAGAGATGATAACGGCCCTTTTCTGGGGGGAATTCCGCGCCTGGCTCTCTGGAGATCCAATTGCGGAAAGAGGAAACCTGGCGTTTGAATTCGCCGGACTTGTCATTGCGACTGACCCAGTCGGTGATCTTATCAGAATTACTGGTCTGTTGGTAAATCTCAGTAAGAAGCTACAAGCTAATTAATTCATGAGCAAATGGTAGAAACTTACCGCCATACTGCGCGTGGAGGAGGGGAGGAGGTGTGCGGGGCTGACGGGGCTTCTGTAGGGTGTGATTATTCTGGGTTGGGCGATAAACTGCGAGATTTGTTGGATTCGACGCAGTGCAGAAAAGATACGAGACATGAGAGGGGTACCGGGGTGGTGTTGTCAAGGCTATTAAGTAGGGTTTATATTGAAGGAGAACGTATGGCGGGGGCGGTAGCCTATGACGTTGGTCAATGGTTAATTCCGTTGCTTACGGCGGAATCACATAACGCCTGACAAAGCACTTACAGATCCCGACACACTTGTAAGAGCTTACGGAGTGGTTACGGTTAACTAACCAGTTATTACAAGGGAATGGCTGACCAACATATTATTGACAACAATATCATATAGACAACGAAGAATCCTCTCGAATTATTATTTATTTTATTTTATTTTTATTTTTTCTTTCTGAAGATTTTCGATATATTTCGCCACAATTAGATCCCCTATCAGATAGATGAACCTTTCTTTTTTTCTGCTCTATGCTGCAAAAACGAGGCGAACGTGTATCATTGAAGAGGAGAAAAAAAAATCATATATCATTGTGTATAAACTTGATGTACCATATGGATCATATTCTAGTGTCCAGATTTTATGTAGACCCCACACATTACTTTCTCATCTTCACCATAACATAAGGGATCTCGACATCCTCCTCCGTGGTATCTTCAGCCGTAACTTCAAAGATGATGTTCTTCTGATGCTCCGGAACGGGCTTCTTGCTGATATGCTCCACTAATTTGCTCATACTGCATACAAAAGTCAGTTAATCAATATAGCAGAGGGTTCGGGAATAAAAAGAATACGTACGTCAATGGGAGACGGTCCTTGACCTTCGAAGGGGGGTAGAAACTGGCATACAGCAAGCTCACTCCTGAGCTGACCATGCTGATTTCCAAACCCTTGTCAGAGAAATACTTGAGGAAGTCCTGCAAAGGGATATCGTCCACCTCGAAGCGATCCCAGAGTTGGTCAATGGTCACTTCGCCCTCCTTGCCTTGATATTTGCCCTTGGGGCTAGGAATGGGTTCACTGAAACCAAAGAACGGAAGTGCAAGATTCACAAAGCCGTTCTTATACTGTTCAATGTCATCCTTACCGTCGATGATCTTGTAGAACTCCATGGCAACCAGTCCAGTAACTAGCGCAGTGGTCGTGGCAATAGCAGGAATGATCTTGCCAGCGATGAATTTAGTCTTATGGCGGTCAGCCTGGGGGATTTCGTAGTTATCAGCACGGAGGTTGCTAGCCGCCGTAATGAAGTCAATATGATGGTTGGTATCATCATCCTTTTCAAACTCAACTGGGTTCAGGCGGAACCCAGCAAGGGAATTCGGTGATGGCAGTGAGTCGACCAGACGCCGGATCTCCTCGTTATCATCAAGGGATGAACCCGCATTTCCAGCGTTGGGGTCAGCCTCGTTCTCATCGGCCTGGATCTTCACACCGGATTTGGGAGAAAACTCAGGGATAATCATATTGTCGACAACTTTGCGGTAGTACTCTTTATCTGCTCCAGGGTTCTTGATTCCATAGTTGAAAGCGTGGAGGTTCGCTCCGGCGACGATAAACCCGAAGTGAGTGGGGTTCGAGCTATCGAACTTCAAAGGTGTTGGAGCACGCTTGGGGCCCGACCAGAAAGGCTGTCCAGAAGAGGTCTTGGAGTCCCGAGGGAAGTTGTACAGTAACTGCTGGATCGCATTGTTGTACTGACCCTCAAACTGATGGCGAGCCCAGGCGATACAATCGTCAAAGGTCAATGGCTTGTTGGCCACCAAGAAGTCATGCAGTTGCTCCAAGGTCTGCTTCTCATTGCCAGCCTGCTTGAGCGTCTGCTCGATATAGTTTGGCTGTGAAAGATACATGTTAACAGCCTCAGGGGGGCCAACAAAGTAGGTCTGGAAAAGATCCCTAGCCCAGGCAATGGTGTGCTCGATCCGGTTGGGGAAACTCTTCAGAGTGCACATGGGGAAGGATTTCTCCGGAGGATCCTGGGAGCTGGAGTAGGACTCCGTGATATGTGGAAGGATAACTTGGGTGTTGCCCTTGGTCCCAAGGGTGCCACTTTCGAGGAGAGGCTTGCGGAAGAAGACACAACGACGATCAACGTAAGTTCTGGCATCAACGTTGTCCAGTGCGTTGGTAACCCCGTCCAGTCTTTCCCAGAACTCCTCGTTGAAGATGTGCTCAGTGTCTTGCCCGACACGATCCCGCAACGCGACAATCTTGCCCTCTAGCTCGGGGTTCATGGCCTGGACGGCGGCTGAGGCACACTCACTCTTCAGTTTGCCAACATCCTTACTGCGGAATAGGAACTGACGGTTGAGGTTGCTCTTCTCGATCTGGTCCATATCGGTAACATAGATCTTGCCCTTAGGACCAGTTCCTAAGCCCATCATGGCCCAGTTCTTGAGGGTCTCACATCCAATAGCACCTGCGCCAACAAGGAACTGGGTAGTATTGGCGATCTTATCTTGGAACTCTTTACCAAAGACAGCAATTTGGCCATCATACCGCGTTCCAAGTGGTTTGCAGCTCTCCTCAGACCGGGTCGTAGAAGCCGGGAGCGACTCCAGCGAGTCTAGGTAGAGCCACTGCTTAACAGGGCTGAACTTTCCGGAGACAGCCTTAAGAACCTCCTGTGCTGCAACACCACCAAAGAAAGCGGCCAATGGGCTGAGATCACCGCGTGCTTGGTAACTAAGCTCCTTAATGAGTTTCTCGTCCAATTCGACCTTGTCTTCTTGGTTCGAAGCGAGGTCGCTGGTGATCTTGAGGACCTCCTCGGCATCACTTTCGTTGTGAGGACGAGGAAGCTGCCCATCATGGCCCTCAGCAAATTTGTGAAGTGCCTGGACACCGATGTGGAGCTGTTGTGGCCGGTCAAACTTGGCAAAGTCCGAGATCATAAGCTCAGGCTTCTTAAACTGCTCCTCCAAGGGCTCGTAGTCGACAAACTTGGGCATCTTGACCTGAGTAAAGATACCGCCAGACTGGTACGTCCCAAGGCTAGAAACATCACCAATTTGGAAGGTGTAAGGACCCTTAACAATAACCTTACGAGGTGCAGAGTTATTCAGGCTCTCCATACCCTTCACCTCGGTAAATGTCACATAGTCTCCATCTTCCAAACCATGTCGGCTTTCGTCAAGAGCAGACACTAGACCATCCTCATCGATACCAGCCACAATGCCGCTCACGGGCTCTTCACCTGTAGCATCACCAATGGTGAAGTTCTTTCCAAAGTCATTAAAGAGGTAACCGAAAAGACCGAAGGTGTCGGCAATGGTGAGGTAGATGCCATTCTTGTGGCAGAAATCTGCGATTGCAAGTTGTTCCTTCAGGGGTGTGAGGGTAAGGACCACAGCTTGATAGCGTTTCAGTTGCTCTAGGTTATCCACGAGGTTACCACCTTCGTGGACCGTGACGGGAACATATGAATTGAGTTCGGCGACCTTAGGGGCCGTCACTTCGGCACGCGGCTTTCCGACATCTTGAGACTGAAGGAAGAATTGGGAGGAAAGATCTGAGATGGCAACGGGCGCGGGATCGTATAAAGTGAGAGACTTCACACCGGCGAGAGCAATATTCTTAGCTAAGAGGGTTGTTAGAGTCGACTACACTGAATACAGCAACCGTTGTACATACCGATTTCAACACCAAGGCCCTTCAGTCCGACAACAAGAACATTCGAAGTACCCATGCGCTTCATAGCCTCATGCCCAAGCACATACCTGTGGGTAAAAAAAGAGAAGTAGTCAGTATAAGCCGTTCCGAGGTGAAGGATGCGGCTGGATGCTCGGAGCACTTACAGCTGTCGACTGTATAGAGATTCATCAATCTCCCCCTGCTTAATCTTCTCCACAGTTTCCTGTGGGTTATCGACCTTCATCTCGACGTCCTATATCTTGTCAGCGATGACCAGTGAAAAGAAATCTCGGGAGTGGATGATTGGTCATCGGGCATCCATACAGTCATGACCTTCTTCTCCGGTCGAGTTGGGGACTTCGCAGCAGACGCTCTTCGCTTTCCCAGCTTCGCAGCGTCGCGAACGGGAATTTCGGAGGTAATTGTGGCGACCTGTGAACCGAAAGCCTTGCCTTCGAGCAAGACTTTCCAGCAGTGGTTTGACTCGAGTCTACAAGCTCCCGGCGCGGGCTTAGGAGGGGTAGTGGTCTAAATACCCGGAGGACGAGTGGTAGTGATTGTTCTCGCTCTAAAGTATTGTACAGAAGCCTCCTTAAGCGAGATGGAGGGATACGAAAAAAAAAACGTTGAGATGCAAGACTGAAAAAGCAAACTGACAGAACGACAGAGAAAGATGGGGAAAAGAGACAACGTTGTTACGATGGAAACCCAGTAGCGACGTAAGAGGGACAAGCTGTCGACGGCTGACTCAGCAACGACGCGCGGTGATTGGTCGTTGCCCTGCGAGTGAAAGATGGCCGCCAGATTGCCCATGAACTACTACGACGAACTACATCTGGAACGAGAGCTCAACTGAGGGCGGTGACGGAAATAATAATGACGGGTATAATGGATGAGATCTGAAGGTATCCAAAGCTCAAGATAGCCAGTACTGACTTCCGATCATAGATCGCATCCTCTAGAACAAGCCCTGCCTTCCTCCATTGCATACTACTAAGGTACCTACGGAGATACTCAGCAACTCCGCACCCACGCGACGCGCCGCAATATCGGCCTGAACTGAACGAAGGCAGCACCCTCGGCAGTTATTGACTGTCGTCTACCGTACATGTGTCGATACGAGCTTCTTGGACGCGGACTTTTATACTGGCAGCGTAAAAGGTCCAGCGCGGACAAAGACAGCGCGTTAAGGTAGGCTAGCCTTGCGGTATAGGTAGTGTTAGCTTCTGTATTATGCACTATCTTAACGGTTTCTGTAGAGAGTTCCAAACAGAATGCTCCACGAAATCCTTCTCTCCCTCTCCGGCCAGCCGTCCCAACTTTTTGAAGCCCATGCCGAGGAAGCTGCGGTCTCTGAGAATGCGTTTCCGCTCCTGTCACCTCCGGAGAAAGCCCTCCTCGCTTCCCTTGCCCGCTTGAGCCGACTTCATGCTAAACTGCGAGCTCATACGGCTTTGATCTCTTCCTCACATACTTCTGTCATATGCCGAGCTGCTTCAACTGCAATTAGTACACATCATCTTGGGAATTTCCAACGAAAGGTACTCGAAGTAGAAAAATCAATTTTGGTGGAAGATAGCGCGTATGTTGGTGGCTATGGAATTGTCCCATTGTCAACAATAGTCGGCGAATTCTCTCCCTGGACTCGGCGGCTTGAATGGCTTTGGGAAGTTGCTCAGTTTATTCGTCCTGACCACAAGAAAGACACCAATCAGAGTTGCACGGGCGCATCACTGATCGACTATCTTCGGGCGGAATCGCAAACCGGGTATATAGACATCGGGGAGATGGCACTGCACCTAATCAGCGCAGCCGAAACAGCTTGGATGAGACAGCTGTCAACGTGGCTACTGTACGGGAACCTTCCTGTGCTAGGCAAGGACGACTTCTTCATTCAAGAGGATAGTATAGCCGAGAGCAATCGTGCCCCGGTCGTGACACACTTCATTCTACGAACGGACTTGCAACCAAAATTTGTCTCTCCTAGCACAGCATCATCTATTCTATTTATTGGGAAGACATTAAATCTCATCAGGGCAAAGCGCAGCGGCTCCACAACAGGTCCTCCAACAAGTCTTTTAACTACGCCCGTCACTCTACACAGAGAACATATTGAGCACTTTGCGACACTGAAATCACCCATATCAACCGCCAAATTGTCCAATAGCATAAATGCCATCCGGTTATCTCTGTCGCAAAGTACACTCTCTAAGCTGCTACCACTCCCTAAAATCCTCGAGATTCTGGCTGTCCTCCATGATTTCTTGTTGCTGAGACGTGGCGAGTTTGCGTCGGCGCTTGTATCCCATGCCGACGCTCGTTTACAAGAAAGACATCGACGACCGGGAACTTTAGCTTCTAAAGGCAAAATTTCCGAGGGCCTCCAAGGGCTTTCCGTCAAGGAAGGAGATGTTGCGAATGCTTTGTCGCAAGCGTTAGCTGAGCTGTATTCTTTGCAAAACGAGGAAGATCCTGTAGATGATGAGCTTGATCTTGCAAGGAGTCTTTTGCAGTTATCGATAAATGATAAAAGAAAAGGTCACTCAGTCGCGGCGACGCCTTCAGTGGGTGAGCCTGACCACATAGCGAACATCTCAGACATCCCTTTCGATGACCTCCTTTTTCCATCTCCAACAGTTCTTTCCGCACAAGTGCACCCGCCCCTGGATCTATTCCTCTCAGCTTCTGACGTTTTTATATATTCAAAGATTCACTCCTACCTTCTGGGTATTCGACGTGCACAACTACACTTGGGGGACCTTTGGAAACACACATTCTTGCGAAAGATCCACCCGTCCCCATTAGGTCCACCCAGGAGCAATTCCAAATTTGGCCAAAACAAGCTCAGGGCAGGGAGGCAAAGAGACAATATCCGAACCCGTCAGATGAGACCTGTCTGGGCTACGTGCAGTGCTTCACTTTTTGTCCTATCAGAAGTAGGCAGTTTTTTTCAAGGAGAGGTTATCAATGGCTCTTGGCAACATTTCCGGGAGTGGATTGGAGGTACTCCAGCCTCGTCCACGAACTCCCGACCTGGAACTTCATCGTCGTCCAAGAGCAAACCCAGTTATAACAACATGGCCTCTGATGAACTGTCTGAAGCTGGTTTGGATCGATCCACGCCCTTACCGAGGACACAACATGATCCTGAAACATTGACGGTTGCGCATCGTCGATACCTATTCACTATGATTCAGGCACTCTTCTTGACCGACAGACCATTCACAAAAGCCCTTCGGTTCCTCCTTACCAGCGTTGACCATTTCATCGCCCTTGTGGTCCATCTCGAAAGTATTCAACGCAATATGGACTTGGAGACAGACGAAGGCGTCGTGGACTCCTTGGTCGATTACGCTGGGGAAGAGAAGGAGGTATGGCAGGCACTTAGTGCAGCGCGAGGCGAAGTCGAGAGGGGAATCAAGGTTCTTGTAGCACGGCTGAAAGACATTGACGATAGCCGATCAGGGGAGGGACGAACCATGTTTGATACGTCAAGAGCCCCACGTGAAAACTGGTCGAGCACAACGGCTAACATGGGTCACTATGAGCCCCGAAAGGCAGCTGGAGTGGACCGGCTGCTCATGAAGTTAGACTTCGGGAACGCAAATGGAAGCATCGGGCCCGCAGCGTTTGTATCCGGTGGATATGGCAACGCGGGATACGAGGATACCAGGAAACGAGTTATGAGTATGGTCATGTAATATATTCTTAGCATAAATATAAATTTTGGAATCTACTATAGCCAAGGGGCGATATGACTGCCCAACTCCGCCATTCCTGGGGAGGGAACTACTGATCGACTAGGCCCTAACATTTACAGAGCTCGGGACAGCGCCAGCATCACTAACGTTAGTGCTGAATTCTCGGCGCCACATAGCCATTACCCATAGTAAGCCCGCATGTCTTCCTTGTGAAAACAGAGGTCCATTAATGGAACTTAGATCAGCCACGAAAAGAGGCACGGACAGAGAGAGAAGAGTGGGGGAATTCACGTGCAGAGTACTGTTGAGGTTCTTATAGCCATGGTTTGCCTTAGGCTCTGTTCGCTGAACTTAACCTTCATTAAGGGTTTCGACTAGGCGGGATTTGGTTAGCTCCTGCAGGCTTGACACATCCATCGAACATCAATCAGAAACTTCATGTTTGTTTTACTTCCTCCATCTCTGCAAGCCATTGAGGCTCAATCCAGGGATGGAATTCACGTGCCTTATTGTTGTACCTTATTGTTGTGCCTTTCTGGAACCAATTCCACTTTCTCTTGTTAAGGCTAGCCAAGCTTGTCCATTGGGCTGGATAACGGTGTGACTATGCATTGAGTACAACAGTACAACAGCCATCTGTCTCCTCATAAACCGCCTAGAGCGAAGTTTGAACAATAAAAGAGAAAAAAAAAACTCCACTTAGCCCAAAACAAGTGGAAAGGTTCCCAGGATCATGCAAGAAGCACGATGAAACCTAGAGTTTTACCACAGAGGCCAATTACCAGCAACTTCACCGGCCTGGAACAGTGTCGGCGGTCAACAACACAACCACAGTGAAATGATCAATATCTAATCGCTTGTGGAGACTTCCTCAATGCATGCATAGCGTCCTACAATGCAGATTATTATACGGCGTTCGGTGAGCACTAGCGAAAAAAACTCTGAAAGAGCACATGATTTAGGGCTCCTTTCACGGAATACCCAAATAGGTAACCGATATGATCTGGCCCTAGCTCCTGCCACAGGGGGCATGCTTAATTTATCAGGATCTCAACAGTGGATGTCTCTTTTAATTTGATGCTTATTCTCCGGCCGACGAGGCGATGATCTGTGTTTTTTTTTTTTATTAGTGGATTTTACGTTTGGTTCCTGTGCCCCGCTTAACTAGGAACGTTTGAAGCGCTGATGAAGCCCCTACCCTGGGACCCGGATAATTGGTGTAGCGTAAGGGGGATCATCGCCCCAGCCGGAGAGACGGCAGAGATACCAAGGGTGGCAGGTTACTCGAAGAATCTTGGGCTCCTGTGGATGGAATGCCCCGATCGTACCGATTGTCCCCCTATGCTATCGGCCTAGGCATGGCTGTCTCGGATTATCATTTTTCGGAAGCTTCAATGTGCTAAGCAACAAAAGTACTGCTGTGGGTTCCTCGGCGAGCGAACAAAGGACAGAGTTAGTAACAGACCATTGGATGAAAGGGGGAAACTAAACTAAAACCATAAAACCCAGGCAACGAAAAAGAAAAAATAAAAATAAGAATAAAAGAATATCAAGGAGGTATAGATTACCAAATCAACCGGAAAGGTTACTTTCCAGGTCACCGGTATTGAGAACTTTTGATATAGGCTTGTGGGGCAATGTTGCTATAAACAGTTGAACACGCAAAGTGTGGAGAAGAGACAACATGGGCAAGAAAAACTCTGGAAGAATGAATGACCCCAAGACTGGGACTGATTCTGTAAGGATCGTCGAAGACTGGCTGTCTAGAACCATAGAAAGAAGTACTGATGGTGCGGGAAGACACTCCCTCAGTGATTACACCACCACTTGCGATGCCGAGGCCGCTATTGGAGGGTTTCCTTCCCACAAAGAAAGCCGGGGCAACCGTCACTTCCCCGGTGTTTAAACGACACGCCCATCGTGAGCTCATCACAACGCAAAACAGAAAAAAAAAAAAAATTTTTCAATGGGAACAGGATTTTTCTCGGAAATGTTAACATCAAGCTGGATTAACATACAATTGATATCACTGCTTGCTTTTTCCCCACGTTGACTTATTGCTGCTTCCTCCAAGGTTTTCTCTTTTCAATTGAATTGTATTGACCGCTATAGACGTTGATATCGAAATCTGATCCAGCATTTGCCAATTCTCGGTCTCCCCATACTCGGGAATCCCGCGCTGAGTGGGCCATTCCACAAACCGAGTGATCGTCATCCCTCGATCAACTGACCAATCTGGCTTACCGTTCTCGGTCATGAACCATTCGTCCAAGCAAAACTCACGATGCTTTCTCAGAGTTGCACTTTCGGGGTTATGTGTCCAATGCCGCCCCATGCCGGTTCACCCCCCTCATCCCTGTGGCAAGGTTCTGCCTCAGTGCATGGACTAGACCCTCTACCATGGATCCTCCTACACCTTGAATTGGATCTGGCTCACCCTGAAGTCATCGTGAAAGCAATCTAGAATCCAATGGCGGACCCATCAAGGTATCACGCGGTCGTCTTGATTTTTTCTGCTGGCCTTGATTCGCATTCTCTTGTGCAGTACCTACGATGTTCGCTTTCGGTTGTCATGTCTGACTCCCATGCAGTTTGCTCCCTCTAGAATTATAAACCCCAAGCCCTCCTCCGTAGACAGTATGGGTTACCAAGCGGTTGAGATTTTTCTGATCTGTGGTAGCATTTCCTCTTGCTGTGCCATTTCCGTCTCATTTTATTTCTGGTATCTTGTTTTTGGAAAAGAAAAGCTTTTTTTTTTTTATTATTCCCCTTAAATTCATCTTCTCCGTAGCCATGCGCTCTTCGCTATCCCAGACGCTGTTCCAAGCAAGCCGTTCGTGGCAACCCAGCACAACGCTGCGCCCACTCGCGCGACTCTCATACTCTACAAGTACCACCACTCATGGAGCGCATCACATCCAAACACGGATGCCTCCAAAGGACTCAGTCAGGAATGGCCACCGTTTCAAGGAATTCGACCTCAATGACCGCGTCTACGCCATCACCGGCGGTGGCAGAGGACTTGGCCTCGCTATGGCCGAAGCCCTAATGGAAGCCGGCGCCAAAGGTAGCACTTCCCATCTTGCGCACCGTGTAAAAAAAAAAAAAAAAAAAAAAAAAAAAAAAAAAAAAAAAAAAAGAGAACCCTTACTAACATAACCATGGTATCTAGTCTACTGCCTCGACCGCCTCGAAAACCCCCACCCAGATTTCATGGCCGCCAAAGAGCACGCAGAAACCAACTACGGCGGCAGCCTGGAATACTACCGGATCGATGTCCGCGACGACGCAGAAGTAAACAACGTCTTCGCCGAGATAGCCGGCCAGCACAAACGCCTGGACGGGCTGATCGCCGCCGCCGGAATCAACCATCTGCAGAGCGCGCTCGAGCACTCGCAGACTGCCATGAACGAAGTCATGCAGATTAACTACAATGGCGTGTTTAACTCCGCCACCGCTGCCGCCCGCCAGATGTTCAACTACCAACAGAAAGGCTCCATCCTGCTCATCGCCAGCATGAGCGGCCTCATCGCTAATAAGGGCATGACGTCCCCGGTCTACAACTCCTCTAAGGCTGCTGTCATCCAGCTGGCCCGCTCGCTGGCCATGGAATGGGGCCGGCATGGCATCCGTGTGAACAGTCTGTGCCCTGGCCATATCATCACCCCCATGGTCGAACAGGTGTTCCAACAGAACCCGGCTTCCAGGGCCATCTGGGAGTCGGAGAATATGCTTGGGCGATTGGCTTACCCGGAGGAATTCAGAGGTGCCGCCCTCTTCGCTCTTAGTGATGCCAGTAGTTTCATGACCGGGAGCACGATGCTCATTGATGGTGGCCACACCGCGTGGTAAAATTTTCTACTGTGTATATTGACACAAATAACACTGAGAAAAAAAAAAAAAGAAACAAAAAAGACACCCTTATAATCCATATATATATATATATATATAGTGAGTGGGGTTTTGAAATTGGGACAAATGGTATAAATACGGTTTAACGGAAACACCGGGTTTGGTTTTTCTTTTGGCGCGGATTGCTTCTGTATAGCATGCGTTTTCTTGTCGGGATCTTTGAGCATGCGTGCTCTTGTGTGTCGCATTCTATGCTTGCTGGTTGGATTGCATAGTCGGTTGATTGGATTCTTCTAACATACCTCTTTTTTTTTTCTCTTCGCGACATGTATTTTGCATCGGTATACATATGGCCCCTCATTTAATTGGATGTCCAATTCGTCTTCGTACATTCTTAATTTTGGAGAGTACTTGTAAGGGTCTTGATGGTGTTGGTAGCTGGCTTTTGCGAAGAAGCAAACGTGACATCTTTTATATTGAATCATATCTAGTTCTCCACACATGGTCAGTCTAAATCAGTTTATCTTAAATGATATACGTAAATTTCTCCTCCACACGACGCACAGCATTCCTCCCACCCATAAGCACCTCACTCTCTTCCCCACCATCCATCTCAATCTCATCCCCCTCTGCCTCAACCTTGCGACGCGCCCTCAGCAGCATAGCCCTCAACACGACCGCCAAAAGCGCCACAACAACCATGAAGAACGAACACGTCGCCATCCCCCGGACATACCATGGGCCATCAGCACTAGGATACAACCTCGTCCCTAGCAGCGGCCCACACTGGCCAATCACATTCATTATGGCGATACTCGCGCCTTTACCTTCTTTCGCGACGCGGTTGTCCATAGTCCAGGTCATAATTAGGGTGATGGCGGAGAAGAAGCCTGCTGTTGCAGGGTAGACGCAGAGGTATCGAATGGTGGTGTGCGCTGCTGTGGGGAGGTGAGCATGGAAGTGGCCTGTTAGGGCTATGATGAGGTAGGATGCTGATGAGAGAAGGGCATGTGTGATGAGATAGGGGCTTCTTTTGCGGTTGCGGTCGGAGATGTAGGCCGTGACGAGGACTATGACGAAGGCGAAGAGGAAGGGTGGTGCGGAGAGGGCTTGTGAGGTTACAGAGGAGTAGCCCATGCTGTTTTGTGTTAGCTTTGGATGTTGGGCAGGTGCTTGGCTTTGGTGTAAGCTTACTCTTTTATAATAGTAGGGAGGAAGACAGGCATGGAGCTGAATGCTACGTTGCAGCTGAAGAACATGAACTGGTAGATATGCTTTTATTAGTGTGGGGGCTTTCGGGTGTTGACATGAGATTTATCTAAAGACTTACGGCTGTGATATAGGCTTTGGGATCGGCTAGTGTGGTTCTGACTTCCTTCCAGTTGAGCTTCCCTCGGTGTGGCTCGTGGTGATTTGGCTTTCTCTCTTCCATTCGCAGCTCAGCTACCATTCTCTGTCGAGGTCCGAGAAACCAAGCGCTGCCGGGGGAGTCTGGGATCAGGATCCAGGCGAATACTGCGACGATCACGCTGGGGAATCCTTCCACGAGGAACAGAGTGCGCCAGGGCGCGATTGGGCCGTTGCTGCTCATTTTGACGATCACCCAAGCGAGGCTACTTGCAAATGACGAAGCCAGGGGTGCCGCGGAAATGAACAGTCCGTTTCGAAACGCAAGCTCTTCACGTTTGTAGAAGAGCGATAGATAGAATGGAACGCCCGGGCCAAATGCTGCCTCTGTAACTCCGAGAAGGGCGCGCAGGAGGACAAGACTCCCGAATGAAGTCGCTAGAGATTGGAAACAAGCGACGAGGCCCCATCCGCATACGCAGAGTGAAATGTAGATATGTGGCGGGACAAGACGATACATCAGAGTCATCCATTCAAAGAGGATATAAGTGATGTAAAATGCCGTAAGAAGCCATTCATATTGCGAAGATGAAAGCTGGAGATCGTCTGTCATGCCTGCAATCTTGGCGTTGCCAATGTCTAAGTCGCTGTTAGCTTACTATAGGTACATCACCTAGAGTTTACGGGCAGTGGTCTCGCTGCTTTCAGACATTGTATGTCCTAACTTACTAGATCGATCCAAAAACGAGAGTAGATAAAGTAACGCTAGGAATGGAACTAGCCGGCGATCGAATTTCTTCACAATCTGCTGCTCTTCTATTGTCGTATACTTCGGGAAGCCCGTATCGGGCTTCTCTTCGGGATCATCGTAAGAGTCGTATCCATCACCATGATCGTCTCCGTCAGCACTAAACTGCGTTTGCACTGTTAATGAACCTGGAGGTGGGCGGCTTGGGGGCTCAGATTCATCTTCAGATCTGTCGGATACAGGCGTATACTGAACGGGTGAGGGGGTTGTGTTACTGGAGGTGGAATACGCGACCTCGGTCGGCTGGGGGAACAAGGAGGCCATTTCAGTGAGTGCGGAAAGGTCGCTATTACCAGCTCAAGAAAGCATCTCTCTTCAAATGGAATAAGCCACAATTGCAACTCCAACTTTACAGTCCCTAGTCTGCATTTAGTGAGCAACAAGATTAGTAGTATCGTGTTGGGGACAGGAGAGATACAGTATTACCCGACGTTTGTATTGAATTCCTGATCAGAAGAGCGCACGTGGTGTTTACTAGCGTTGTGATTTGCGCCAAGACCGGGAATTAATGAGTAGGTATATTGGCGTTGAGAGAGCATGTAACTTCATTCCTCCTACCTATGGTACATTACAATGTTTCATACACTCTTCCACCTCATACTAACGTACAAACACGTTGCAGAATTAAATGGCCGAGTGACAAGCAGATTCAGAGCGCACCTCAACTTTCAGTAATCAATCCAGCCCATGTTCAGATACTTGGTATGCAAGTGTATCACCTTCCCAAACTACAAGGGAATAGAAAGCACACGCGATCTAGGGGTTAATCCGTAGGACGGTATGAGTCGAGAGCCCGCCGCTTACTCTTGCGACCATGTTTCTCGGCGCCTTCATCAAAATGCCTCTTTCGACCACCCGTAAGCTGAGTCGCCTTATCCCGGGCAATAGTGAAGACCTGCTCCAGGTCTGGGACAGAAATATGGTCTGACAATCCATTTGCATGAAGGTAGCGAAGAACATTTTCGGCCGTATCCCGAAGAAAGCGGACTGTCTCGAGGCTTACGAATCCCTCCGTTTGCAAAGCTTTGTAGTACTCATCCTTGGCGCGGTGGTAAACGTCCAAAAGCCTGTCAACTCGGTCGAAAACTTGCTGTGTATGTCTGGTTGAGCTGTTCTTCAGGCTGGTATGCTCCGCGTAATAATTATCATCGTGATCCCTGGGTTCATATTCGGGTTTGGGAGGCGCATGGTCCACGAACAACGTTTCAGATTGCACCTTACGATCGATAGCCGTCTCCGGTGTGGACCCATGTGCGGAGGCTAGGACACTACAGTTAAAAGAAGCCCGGTAAATAGAAGAATGCAAGGCTACAAACCTCTGCTCAGGACACTTTCCAGCTCAAGTTGTTTAGCTAATATGGCTCTACTTTGAGAGGTGGGCGAAATAGGGACGATCCCGAGAAATTCAGTTAGATAAAGCTCAAGTGCGCCAGTGTCGGTCAAATTATCCCCATTTCTGCTGAGCTTCAGTAGGGCCCGGTCATAGGTCGTTATCTGGCCGTCCTCGAAAGACTGTGAGCGGCACTTGATCAGAGAGACCTGGCGTCGAAGCGCGCTGAAGAGAAGTGAGGCCTGTTCCGGGCTTCCAAGAATTTCACGGAGGATATCATTGGTGTTTGGTCGGTTAATCCTATAGTATTTGCGTACCAGATCTTCGGCTGTCCTTTCTGGGTCGACTCTTCTTTCTTGGTGACCATCCCCGGCAGATGGAAGCCAAGAGGACGCCATAGCAGTTAATCGACAACGAGCGTTGAGGAAAGGTGAAATAAAAAGGGCACCTTTGCTAAAAAAAGAAAGAAAGAAGCAAAGGTTAGTGATTGTGTAGTATTTCTAGATCAGAATGCAATAAGCGTGAGTGAAAGCAGAATAGGCGAACACAGGTGACTTCCATAAGGCATACTAAAACACAAAAGAAGGTCCCGTTGTTATACAAGCTTCAGCAGCAGGATAGTCTCACTACTAGTAAAGGTGAATGGTTGCCGTGAGCGATATGCACCACTACTTCCCTGTAAACGATGCGATGCTCAGGAGTACTAGTAGTATATCCATGAATGACACAGGCATCCGGCTCTGTATTTTACGCAAAAGGCGTTCTTGGTCAAGAAAGGACAAAGTGAATTAAAAATAGAAACAAATCCTTTTAGACATTATGAATTAGCGAGCACCAATATCTGCAATAAATTAATGCTTATATAGAGAGTGCATAACGTCTCAACACTGTCTCCTACAAGGATACAAGCTGAAACGGTAACCAGCACTCCTTGGAGACAATTTTCATAAGTCATAACAACCATATCGTCGTCATAGCCCAATCATAACACTTAGTTTTTCTCTTCCCAGAGTCTTTCGATTTCCTCCACCAATGTAGGTACTTGACTGCCTTTCCCCTCTTTGGCGCAGTTCTTCCATTCTCCGTCATCGCGGACACACCAAACAGAATCATCCAACCGGACAGTGCAACTCGTATGAACTTCAAGGTCCGCACTACGGATAGCACTTTGACGCAACAATGCGAGACCACTTAAATCACCATTGTTCGGGTCATCCTCCTGCCTGCTGACGCAGCTGTTCAAAGATTCAAAATCAATACCATGCTGTAAGGCACAGTTTTGAACCAGTACGCGGTCCGGGATATCCTTGTATTGACCGATAAGACAATTGGCAAATCCGAGGGAACGGATGGTGGGCATGCGAGTAGGTTTCTCGGACTCACCCTCAGGTGAGAAAGGGAGGTCCTGAGCACAAAGCATGAGCATGTCACCAATACATTCCCCGGGGCCGTGCTTGCAATGTATATCAGATGATTGATTATTGACACTAGATGCCGGTTAGTTCCGCAGGCTACAATATTAAATCGAGATCGCGGTGTCTACACACCTTGCAATGAAGGAGAGTTCAAAATCGACTTTCTCGCTGATCCGCTCCATAACAGGAACGACCAGTTTCTGGAGACAGTCCTGGGCGTCCGGACATTTGCTCATGATATGAGCTTCAAGCGGGACCTTGTTACTTGATGCTGCCACAGGAGTCTCACCACCCTCCGGGGAGGTTAAAAGTGCACCAAGATTCCCCCTCATTTTGTGACAGAAAGAGAAACTGATGTTCGGGATGGCGAAGAACACAGTACCTAGCGTGAGCAACGAGATGAAGCTCAAGGCAACTGCGAGCCGAGAAATGCGACCGCGCCGGGGACGTATCGGTGTCGCATCGGGAGAAGTTGGGACCTCAGCATAGTGGTATTGACTATAAGGCCGATTTTCTGATTTCTCCATTGTTACCATTCACTGCGGACCCCTTCGTTATGATATGTGACGGGTATCTACAGCGCGTAAAGAGGTAGAGGAAGTGGGAGAGAATCGTTTTGTTACATGTAAGATTAGATGAATCATGAGACACCGACTGGCGACCTAGTCATTACGCATTCATCCTAGTCCAAAAAAAAGTCACCTTACCTAATTAGGGTATAAAGATAACTACTCTCATACCGCCTACCTAAATGGGAAGTCAGATTAGACGGAGGCAGTTTTTAATGATTTCTTCGTAAACTCCCTACTAAAATAGCCCCTTGAAAAGTGATTTGAAGCAGCAATAGTCTACTTTATATAGGAACCTCTAATGTTTTTATTTATTTTCAATTTTTTTTTTTAAACCGAGAAACAATCGCTTTGCAAAATTGATGAGTCTGAGCTGCTAGCCCCGCCAAGAATACTCGGATGTTCAAATCTACTAGGGTAGTTCTTCCAGGAAATGCCGAACTCTGGTTCAGCCCCACTGAGCATACCCGAAAGGTTACCTTGCCTATTTTAGCAGCTCTGGCTAGCTTAGGTTAATTTCTTTCTCCCTGTCTATGTTTTCAACATAAATACCTACTAATGCTCTACATCAAAATGCCATGATTCTAGAAGCTTTAACCTCGAATCCGAAAATTCGAACACCTTTTTGCGTTTTCACATACAAAGCACCCTCGAATGAAATGATAAGGCTACTGTAGAGCCAGATTACCCTCGGCGAAATCAAGACCGAAACAACCAGATATGCAGCAGCAACCATTCAAGTCTGAACACATACATTCCGTGGCTTCGTATTTATTACCAGGCAG
This sequence comes from Aspergillus bertholletiae, assembly GCA_009193595.1. Classification (NCBI taxonomy): domain Eukaryota; kingdom Fungi; phylum Ascomycota; class Eurotiomycetes; order Eurotiales; family Aspergillaceae; genus Aspergillus; species Aspergillus bertholletiae. The sequence goes on from ML736257.1 coordinate 24,526, forward strand.
TACGCTACAGAAGCGCCCTTAATGCTTCGCCTCGAATTCAGTGACATTAGTGAAGACCGAAGGATCTCTACCAGAGCGTATAGAAATGCGGCCTTCTAAAGAGCGGTCAAATGAGATGCACGCCTGCTGGAGTCAGCCACTACTTTAGAGTAGAAATGCATATTGCTGTTGTGTCTAAATACCAAGTAAATGCAGAATAGTCTGGATTTATTATATGGATTATGGAGTCTCGAGTTCCTTCCAATGCCTGTGATGATTTAGAAGCTACATATATATATGGCTTCACTTTTTGCCGAGCAGCTAACGTTCCCCCACACTGGGAAATAGTCAAGAAATTTTTGCGATAGATTCTCCTATAGTAGTGGTATCAGATCTCGATGATACCCACATGCAGACCCACCTACGATCTATCCTTCCTCCTATTTTCTTACATTTTTCATCTGAACAGTGTGTTTAGATCTAATTACACCTCTGCAAAACCAAGATATTCTGCGGGAAAATCTACTTCTTGTGTATCTACTCGGGAGAGCATCGCAACATGCCTGATAATATCTCTTCTTTATCCCTCCTCTATGGCCCATCTGAGCCAGCCCTCAAATCATGTTCAATTGGGCAACTCCTCACCCAGCAGGCAGCCCACTTCCCAACCAAGGAGGCAGTCATCTTTCCAACTGAGGGAGTTCGATATACCTATCAAGATTTAAATTCAAGAGTGCGAATTGTTTCCCGCGCACTCATAGCTCATGGACTCAAAGCCGGTGACCGCATCGGCGTCTTTTGCAGCAACTGCGTGGGATATGTAGAGGTTTTCCTGGCAGCAACTAGAATCGGGGCGATTACAGTATTGCTTAATAATGCATACTCAACTATAGAATGCCTCAATGTACTCAGAGCGACGGGTAAATAACTCAATGCCTTATTTCGTCTAGGAGAGACTATCTCACAGAATTCTACAGGCTGCACATTGCTCTTCACTGCAACACATATCGGACAGCGTAACTTAGCCTCTTGTCTGAGCACTCTTAAGGCTTCATTAGATGAGAACGAGCTCCCTGGTTTGAAGCAAATAGTTCTGTTGGAGATGGATGGTGACATCTCCGAGCAATTCCAGTCTTTTGAGAGTTTCCTCGGACAGTCGAGCACAATACCAAACTCGACACTTTGTGAGATAGAGCAAAAAGTCCAAAAAGACCAGATCTGTACTTTCCAATTCACAAGTGGCACAACTGGAGCTCCCAAAGTTGCCATGCTGACACATAAGTATGACTCTAACGTTCGAAGACTCCATCCATACGATGCTGATATTTGAATAGGAACGTCATCAGCAATGCCCATTCCATTGGTCACCGTCTATTGCTTTCAGACAAAGACGTGATATGCTGCCCCTATCCTCTATTCCACATTTCTGGACTGGTAATAGGTCTTCTTTCCTGTCTGACATACGGAGCCGCAATCGTATACCCATCACTCACCTTCGACCCCTCAGCCGTACTCTATGAAGTCGAGCGAGAGAAGTGCACAGGACTCCACGGCGTGCCAACTATTTTTATCGCTCTTCTTGAACGCTATCGTCAGCGTACGACTGGTTCAATACACCTCAGAACAGGTCTTATAGGCGGCGCACCAATTCCCGCAGCTTTACTAGAGGAGATGCATAAGGAATTCGGGTTCGAAGATTTGACAGTGGCTTACGGTAGATCTCTCTCCTTTTCTATTTTGTACCCTATTTTTCTGATGCATGAGCTAGGAATGACTGAAACATCCCCAATCAACTTCATGTCTCGATCAGCAGACCAGTCAAGTGATGCGGTAGTACATAAAGATATACTTCCTCATACATTTGCCAAAATCATCGACTTATCTGGGAATATCGTACCACGATGGATACGCGGTGAACTCTGTATTGCAGGATCTGGCGTGCAGAAGGGATATTATCGGAATCCTGAGAAGACTGATGAGGCACTTAAAACGGACCCTCTGGGGTTGTGTGGATGCATACAGGTGACGAAGCGGTGATGGATGAACAGGGGCATTGTGTCATCACTGGACGAATTAAGGATATTATCATCCGAGGTTAGTACATACTAATAGCGCCTCGTACATCGGGCTGGTAACTAATATCCAACCAGGCGCAGAGAATATCTATCCGGCAGAAATTGAAGAACATTTGAACAAACATCATGCCATCTCTCAGTCCTGTGTCGTCGGGGTCAAACACCAAAATTTGGGCGAGGAAGTGGCGGCTTTTCTTCAGCGCACTCCAGATCAGTCTCGCCCTTCTGGGTCTGAGATCATTGAGTGGTTGAAAATGAGCTTGGGGGCTAAGAAAGCGCCCGCGTGGATCTTTTGGTTGGGCGACGACAATCTGCCTGCTGTCTTTCTGATTACTGATAGTGGGAAGATTAAGAGACATGAGATGGCGGACTTGGGAAATAGGCTGGTTGAAAAATATAGAGAAAGCACCTAGCTTGATGGTGAGGTTACCTACTGATGGGACATCATTATGTTAGCCGTACGTAGCAGTATTTAGCAACAAAGAGGCATAGTACCAGATCAAGGTTTTTGCAACACGTAAATTACCGCATGATCCACCACGAGGCCAGGTTCTTGTGGAGAAAAAAATGGAGTATGGATTTTGAGTGAAGATCTAGAAACTCTTGAATGAAGGGCATTGGATACTAGTTGAATATGCCCCCATCTTCGAGTCCGGCAAAAGTCCGATACTACGGTAAAACTCCGGACTGGAGCTATCGCTACCCAGAACTATATAATAGAGTCCTGTATTCATTCCATTGAAGAAGAAAACTAATTACGTTCTACATTTAGGCAGATTCGAAGTCTTGCAAGATACAATCCAATAACGATGGCTGATATTTCTTCTACAACAAGTACGTCCCTACTGACATGAATGGATCCACAAAGCTAACATGACCAGATCCAAGCTCGATCCAAAATGAGCATTTCCAATCAAATAATGGCCCATTCAACTCAAAAGAATCAAGATTAGAGATGCTCTCCTCAAAACCTCCACTTGAATCAATCCTTAGCACCTACGACCTCGAGAAAGTCGCCTCCCAGGAACTAGGTCGTAAGACATGGGCATTTTACTCATCCGCAGCTACGGACATGATCACACGAGATGCCAACAAAGCCATGTATGATCGTATCCTACTCCGGCCGAGGGTCCTCCGGAATGTCACGAAAGTCAATACCCGGACTACCATTCTTGGATGCGAGACTGGTTTGCCGTTGTTCGTCAGTCCCGCAGCCATGGCAAAGATGGTACATCCAGACGGCGAACTGGCGATCGCAAGGGGTTGTGCGAAATACGGCGTTGGCCAATGTGTAAGTGATGCCTACATTTGGAGTCCAGTGATACCGTCTGACGATATGAGTAGATATCCACGAATGCATCATACACAGCCTCTGATATCACGGCCTGCGCGCCTGATCACCCTTTCTTTTTCCAGTTATATATCAATCGAGACCGTTCTGCATCGGAGCGGCTTCTTCAACAGGTTGAACGAAGTGGGGTTAAGGCTATCTTTCTCACAGTCGATGCACCGGTTGCAGGGAAGCGTGAAGCGGATGAGCGTGTCGGGGCTGACGCCTCAGAGATTATATATACAGCTCCCATGACTGGGGCACAAGGGGTTGGTGACGCAAAAGGCAGTGCACTGGGAAGGACAATGGGACGGTATATTGATGCTAGTTTCACGTGGGAGGATCTGAAGTGGCTTCGGCAGTCGACATCTCTGCCTATCGTGCTGAAGGGTATTCAGACGGCCGAGGATGCCTTGATGGCCAAGGAACATGGCGTCGACGGGATTGTTGTGAGCAATCACGGTGGAAGAAGTGTAGATACGTATGTTTCTACTATTTTTGCCGGTGGACTCAAGCTAACCCGGGTGAAATAGGTCGACATCGTCCATAGCGGTATTGATGGAAATCCGGCAATGCTGTCCTCAAGTATTTGAGCACCTCGAGGTCTTCGTCGACGGTGGGATCCGTCGCGGGACCGATATCTTCAAAGCTATCTGCTTGGGAGCTAAGGCTGTAGGAATGGGAAGGCAATTCTTGTACAGCCTTATATATGGACAAGAAGGTGTTGAACACTTAATTGAGAGTATGTCTTAGCCCTCTTCCATCTTGACATTATTGCTAACGAACTCAGTCATGAAAGATGAGCTGGAGACCACAATGAAACTTTTAGGTATTACAGACCTCTCACAGGCACATCCCGGGCTCCTTAACACTCTGGATGTGGATCATTTGATTCCAAAGAGACTTGGGGAATCGTACAGCGGGTCGGGAGTTAAGGCGAGATTGTGATGGCCTTACAACTTATTATGGAACATTCTCCAAAACTCTACGTCTACAAATATCTAATGAATGAAGTGAAGTGTACATATAGAATATAAATGTCAGTCCGATTGAGGGACTATATGCCCAACTCAAAATTATCTGCTGCCATCTGACCTAGGAGCGTCTCATCGAGTCCGAAACCAAAAGTTCCTCCAAGATCGTAGAAATTATAATCTCCTGCCCAGAATGCATTACCGTCATTAGGTTCCGAAGTGACGGCAGGGAAATGGTCTGTATCGCCTCCCTCTATCCGACTATTAAAATCGGCTATATCACTTTCATCTAGCGCGCGAAATTTCTGCAGCATCTCAAGCATTCCCGTCGCTATATGTTTCGCAAGATGTCGCTCATTGAGGCTCATAGCAACATTAGCCAGCATGTCTGCAGAGCGCTGAACAAGTGAGACAATATGTCTTGTATTTACAGCCAGGCCGAATTGCGTCGAGCTCTTCCCCCATGTGGCAGCCATTTTCAAAAGAAACGTTGCGCAGAACGCAACCATGGTATAGGTGAAAATAGGAACACCAGGGAAGGCACGACGAAGGTCATCATCTTCTAATATCAGTGTAAGCGTACTTGTAGCCGCCTCAATGGCCGCATTGGCAGCTATCCGGTGTGCCAGTGATAAGGGACACTTAGAGGTAAGCCCAGGGCTACAGGTCAAGCTAGAAGGGCTAATACCACGTAAAGCAAGGGAATTCAACTGGAAACGGGCAAAGTGATAGTACAATACCAAGCCTTTCGATGGATAGGACCCAAAGATAGCACAGTCCTTTGAGCGAGGTTGCCACTGAAGTCTCCACTGATCGATCGCCACATTTGAAACCCATAGCTTATCGAAGTCTTTGTCTTCTAATGGTCGGTCTGGTTCATTCCCAAAAGCTACGTAGGCCTCTGTTAAAATGGCGAATAATGCGACCTGCGCGGCCAGTCTCGCGTCACCGGGGTTTACCTCTGCCGTATGCATGAATCGCTCAATATTTCTGATTGATTCATCATCGACCGCGGCCGGTGGACGGCCATGGGCGATACTGAATTGATGATCACAAACATACGTTGCATACCAAAGACAAACATGGTCACGCTGCGCATCATCACCTTGCATCAACTTTTGATACGATTGGTGCAACCCAATCTCGGCCGCAATACGCGTGGCCTGCCCTGAAAGCTTCCAGCTGAGGTTTGCGAGATAAAATGCGCCAATGCAAAGCGCTCGAACATCATCGACGCTATGATTACGAGATAACGACGAGCTGCAGACGAGTGAGACAAACACGTCGTAACTCTGGTGAAATGCTTCGGTCTTCCCAGGAGTGTGCAAGGCACCGATAGTGAGAATAACGGCTGCTAGCAGTGTTGAAGCACGTCGCACAGAATCTAACGTGCGATGGAACGGCAGTATACCATCCCATAATAATCTATTGTTAATACGCATGAAACGATCGAAGAGATATTCGGCTTCTGTAAGTGAGACCACTCCTTGAGAGATGAAATCGTCATGAATCAAGGAGGGTTTTGGCTTCCATCCTGCATTAACACGCAAGTTCTTCAGCCTGGTAAGCTCGTATAGGTTGCGCATAGGCACTGGAACGAGACCGGATGAATTGTCTTCTTGCGGCTGAGGAGAATTTTCTCTTGACATATCCATTGGAGCTATGGACGGCTGGTTTACATTTTGGAACTCCGAGCCAGGGCCTGGTGAGCTAACTACTTGACTATTAGAGAATTTCCATAGCTCTGGTTGCCCGGTTTGCTGCAATAGATGATTCACGGCAGCTCGTAAGAGTTCAATATCTGCGGTTGTTTGTGTTTTCCAGCTTCTACATGTTAGAGATAAGGTTCTCAGGGAAAATTGAGCTTACTCACGCGGAGTCCTCTTGCAGGAATTGTTGAGATATGTCATGTGAAATACACTTTAATTTATGACGAATGCATCTATTGCATGATTCGTCACCTGGATTCGTTTCACATTTCGTTTTTTGCTTCTTGCATTCCATGCCTATAGTAGTATTAGGTCGTTAGCACCGCTGCCGGCCAATAGATCCCTTGACTTACACACTCGACTCCTTGTTAAACGCAGGCCTTTCCTACTCGAGACTCGAGACCCCTCATCTTCATCTGCGTGCCGTCTTGTTCTCGGCATGATAGCTGTGAATTATCATTGGTGAATGATACTGGATGGTCAGGGTGTAGGCAGCACTTGGTGTTCGTAGTAAAGGTGCAAGGTGGTGCCAGTAGCGGTGCCTGGCGAAAGTGGAGGGCTTCCCGAAGCAGTCTAGCGTGGGATAGTTCCAGGTTATGGCTGGCTTGAGCCAAACCACTAGATACTAGTAGTACTCCTGGCACCTCTAGGCAAAAGGAACTTTTATTAACATGTCACTTGTATGTAGTGTGGATAATACTAAGGCAAATGTCGATATGTTTATAAGGTACAAGAGCAGGAACTCAATCGGATGCATGCATACAGGCAGCATCGAAGTTAATGGAGAGTTGATCTCTAGTTATCTTGTCTATTAGTCTACGTAACCATCCCAGTAAGTTGCGTAAAATACTGATAGATGCCGGTTGCAGTGTTGGATAGTAGTATTAAAAGCTTGAGCCTGGCCCTGACGAGAGTCGTGGAGAGGGTCCCAATACCAGGTGGTGCTCCCGAGTATTCCTCTACGAAGATACTAATGGCCAATGTTGAAGGCATTAGATGGAAATTTGTTGATAGGGCCTAGCGCGGTATTTGAGGTATAATTCAAAATCTATTCAAGGTTGTACTTTGTAATCGCCTAGTCATTGTTCCCGGGCAGTCTTGTGACTCTCTGGTAGGCACCAAACCATGAGCTATGCCAAGTCAGACAAACAGGTAAACGACGGACGTGACCCGACTGAGCGTAACATAGTCCAGGAGGAGCAATTGAAACTAGTCCCGGAGTCTAGCGGCAGGACACGATTCATAATAACTCGCCAATCACCTACCACGAGACCATTATACCTGCAAATACTCAAAACACCGGCTTTCCTCCGGATATTCGCCGGATACCCTTAATTCAACTCAAATGAATCTTGAGTTCTCTTGTGAGAATAGTCAAAAGTATGTACTCCGTAGAGTTCATATCACATGCATGATGACAATGGCCCGACTTATTGAGCAGTGGATTCAATATTGACACTCTGATTATCAATGTCTCTTTAAACTAGAACAAAGTCAATCAACTGTCATCGCGAATTCTTCCGAACCAACATCATTGTTGTTGCATGCTAGACAGTGATTGCGTGAGGATACTTGCGGTCCTAGGGGCTAAGTATCGCTTGTGACACGCTACTGCATGTTACCCAGCAATAGCATCATTTTCGATTAACTAGTAGGAGGCACACTGGAGAAACTCGCCCGAGGAGTCATCCGCATCGCCTGGCGGGGGCGACGTTCGGTGAGCTAGCGTCCTACTAGACGCATTCGATCACCGGCTATAGATATACCGATACCCTAGGATCTACGCAGTCAGTGTTAGAAGGGGAGGGGCACGCTCTCGCCAGCATTAGCCCATGTCTCTCCGACTTCGGAGGCAGGATAAATCTTTGTAGAATTCTATCTATCAGACAGACTTTCGGTCCACCCTATTTAGGACAAATGTGCTTCCTAAAAAGCTGGAAGTGGCCGTGAGGATTCCTGATTCAGCCGAAACATACCCGGATTGAACCACAACTTGTCGCTGCAGCTCATTGCATGACCCACATGATACGATGGCGAACACTAATTTGGCGATACTAACGATGGTTTATGGCGATACAAAAGGTCTACTCGTTCTTGGTTCCAGGGAGAGCCCAATAGGGCGAATGAGGGTCAAACGTTAAGGTGATCGCTTGTCCGCCTGGGCTTTGTTCGCACGGCTTATCCGCACATGAGAAACCTTCGTGCCATCTCACCAAGAAAGGCCATGGCGTCAGTTGATCCATGCGAGGTTCCAGCAAATTAGGAATCTATGACGGGATAAAAAGGGTCTGAAACGCGCGGCATCTAACCTGACGTTAGAAGTCAGTGCGTTTTAATACCGGAGTCGGTAGAGAGCGCCCTGCCCCACTGTCTTCCACATGGTCTGTTTTAATTATCTAGCCGTTTGGTGCAGGATTTTTTTTTTCTTTTTTCCTTCATCACTGCTCGGAGTAAGACTTGATTTCCGGTCTGAATATCATCAATCTACTTATTTCCATTGGTTACACTCAATATAGTTTCTTCAGAGAGTCGTTGCTGTAGTTCTTATCAGAAAATTTAGTTACAAAGCAAGATGTGTTGTCCTGATCAAACTTTCTTATGAATTATTATTGTTGATATTATAAATCCCCCCCTTTTCTTTTAATCCTTTGTTTCTTTGCATTGAGAGAAAAGGATAAAAGGTTGCTGTGGTAGCATCTACAATCAACCCGAAAAGGTAACCGTGATAAGCTAGTCCAGGGCACTGAAAATAACAACAAGCGGGGGATTGAACGAATAAAATCCATAACAATATGACCCGAGAAGAGAAGCTCCTCCGAGACGCTCCGCCGGGGTAATAGAGGAAATAAAAAGCATCATCCGGTGGTACTGTGCCAATTTTACTAATAATACCACCGACCTCCAGCGTCACATCGTTTAGGAGATGGTCGCATTCGCTTCGTCCAACGGCAGCGGCTCTTTCACCTTACTATCTATCATATTAATCGGCTAGACTAACCCTCGTCTTATTTTCCTTTTCCTGTCCCCATAATCTCTTTATTTTTCATTTTCGCTCGTTCTCTCTCTACTTCCTAGTTTCTGGGCCTCGTCTCCGTTGTGGAGACCTGGCCATGAATTCCCCGTACCCACTAGCCAGTCTTGTTTGTTCCTTTTTCTGTTGAATTTTACTTCGCATCATCGTGCTAGTTTAAATATAGTACTTAATTGACTCCTTCCCTGTCTTCTCCGTCATACCTACTGTGTACCCACATCTACTGTAACATTTTACACTTACACCCACACTCACATATACACATGCTCCCTACGGCTGCCTTCAGCTACATCAACAACCACTACTTGGAGTCTACTACCCTTTGACTTTGGGTGAGTGCAACCGCCCCGTGAGAGGTGAGTAGCTAATCACCCACCCCTGATAAGGTTTTCTTACTTGGTTCGTGCGTTGAAGCTCCCTGCATTATGATCGTCAAGATTGTTGCTTCCTCTTGCCTCCCGCAGGATTTTGTTCTGCAGATACGCGTCACCACAGTTGACAGCATTGAATGTCTACATTTTCTCTATTCCAAAAGTTACCGCGACTCCAAAACTGACGTTTGTTTCTCATCTTCCAGCTCCATAGCGTGCGATTGCAAAAGCGCCCCACACATTTGACTACACTCCGTTCTCTTCTGGTCGCAAGTGGAATCCCAAATAAAGTTACTCCATAACTGCCCCGGATTCCTTCGAGGCATGCGCCTTATCGCTCAAACCCCAGTCCTCATTCCGGTCCCTTCCACTCGTAAACATTCCGCAATACAGGAGCAAATAAACACCAAGGCCCAAACTCCGTTCCCCACGGTGACTTGATCGGACGACTTATCGGTTCGCAAGCCGCAGAAGTTGACCTTCGTCCGGAGCGCAATCATTCCACGTTTCCGCTCTCCGTGAAATTGTCCCTTTTCCTTCAAGGTTTCGTCATACAATGGCTCCAATCACTACAGTGGCGGCGGAGAAGAGGAAGCAGGAGGAATATGACGACATGCCTGTGGACCCTATGGAGGAAGAGGAGGATGAAGGCTCCAACCTAGCCCCTTCTCAGAGGGCGTACCTGGAGCATCACCGCAAACTTGATCAATTCCTATCGCCTCTGTCCCTCGATGAAGCGGTTCTGTACAGGCTTGCACGTCGCTTCTCTGGTGTATATCGTGATCTGGCCTTACAGTCAGAAGAACAGTTTTTACCAACACCAGTGACGCATTTGCCCACAGGCTTGGAGACGGGACGCTATTTAGCTATCGATGTCGGAGGAACTAACCTACGAGTTGCGTTCATTGAGCTGTTGGGAGATGCGGCTAATTCTGATATGGGGTCCATGGATGCCTCAGAGCAATCAACCACCATTCGCAGAGCTCAAAGACAGCGCGTGAGACGAACACTAGAGAGAGCGTGGCCTATCCAAGAACATCTAAAGATGGACAACGCGGAAGACCTGTTCTCTTGGATCGGCGATCGTATCGCGGAAGTGGTAGCCGAAAGTTTGACTTCGGATGCTACTAAAAGCAAGATCCCCGAAGAATTAGAGATGGGAATTACATTCAGTTTCCCGATAATGTAAGTTTCCTGGAATGATATTAATCATTTTGTTTGCGGATGCCTCAGGTGGGGTCCGCCAATGTAGGACCGCGCCAAACTATATATAGCTAACAAATATTAGGCAGGAATCATTGTCAGAGGCTACGCTGATGCCAATGGGTAAAGGTTTCGCCATTACATCGGATCTCAACCTTCGCAAGATCCTCCTTAGTGGCTACGAAAGACACACAAGACGTCCGGATGATGAAGATGAACCTTCTTCCAAGCGCCGGAAACTTTTCGCTCTACCAAAACTCAAGATTGCTGCTATCACAAATGACGCGGTCGCTACCCTTGCATCTTTGGCTTATTCTGTCAAGTCCTTGCCCAACAGCCGCGTCGCTATGGGTATCATCGTAGGCACGGGATGCAATGCGACAATTCCAATGAAACTGAGTTCTTTGCATGAGACAAAGGCCAACCATGTGAAATCGAAAGATCCAGAAGCAGTAGAGACGGTCATCAACACTGAGTGGACTCTTTCCGGCAGCGCACCCCCCCTGAAGGAGCTCGAGGTCATAACCAAATGGGACATTGAGCTGGACAGGGCCTGTGCACGACCTGGTTTCCAGCCATTCGAGTATCTGACTGGTGGCCGATACATTGGCGAACTTATCCGGCTCATCCTTTTTGACTATTTCTCCAACATTAAAGGATTATCTTCGAAAGAGCTTCCTGCGAACCTCATTCAAGAGTACGCTTTAACTACGACATACATTTCAGACAATGTTGCTCGCTCTCGGTCGGACCAGGAACTTGCAGATGTGCTGAATCACTCTCTACCCTCGCCGGAAAGTAGCGAGTGGCATTGGGATGCTATGTGTGCTGGCGCCTTTAGGAAAATTGCCCGGACTGTACAAAGACGAGCTGCTGGTTTAATTGCAGCGGCAGTAGTAGGGTTACTTGCTTGCGCGAACGAGATTGAGTTGAAAGTGGACAGCACCGAAAATTCGCCACAGCCCTCAGGCGCTGCATCTCCTGAGCACAATGGTGGGGCTGACGTCTCCTCTATCACCAACATCATATCACCATCTGCATTAACGGAAGTATCAACAAACTCTCAAAGTAACAGGCCGATTGTCCCGGTGTTGTCACCCACACCTACACCCGCGGATTGGCAATCAGGTCCTGAAGAGCTCGTTGTCGCTTACACGGGCGGGATCATTCAGCACTATCCTAATTTCAAGAACATGTGTCAGCAATTCATTGACCGTCTCATCATGAGAACCGGACCGCAGAAGAGCGGAAAATCGGTCTTCTTACGCGAAGTTTCAGATGGTGGTGTCATTGGGGCTGGAGTTCTGGCTGGAATGGTAGCCAACCTGTGATCATTGAAGAACACCCCATCTCTCAGATTGATGCGATACGATCTTTACATACGTAGAATGTCTCCAGGTGAGCGCCGTGGCCCACTGGAGTTCACAATTTTGTCTGGGCGATAGAGGCGCTTGTTTAATTGAGTAAGGCGTTCTATAGTGATTCCTTGCTAATATTGCATCATTGTCTATTCGGCATGCCTATTCCTTTATCTCGAATTGCGTTTGTTAGATTCAAGTACATAGCCCCGGTCAAACTCGCGAGTCACGATTTACTTGTTGGACTCTCAAATCGAACATCTCAGTCAGTTCTTCAACGCAGTAAATGGTTCAAGTCGCTCAGCGCAAGGGGATTTCCTGTTATGACTTGAAAAATATATTTTAAGTATTTAGGGTAGGCTCTGATCCTGTATAGTCTTCTGTGGCACCTAGTAAGGGGGGTACTGCCATAGGTCTTTGTCCAGCATTCAATTGTGCTTTTAGATATAGAAACTTCGCTGTCATTCAGGTTAAAATACAGGCCACGGTGCAGGTCAACAACAGTCTCTTCAGCTTCGTCTTTGTGGCGAGAAGGTGGCTGGCTTGTCGGTGGTCGTTCAAATATAGCGGAACATATTATTTCGGACACTTCGCTTCATAGCACTAGGCTTGCCATCTTCATATTCTATCCCAGCAGCTCCTCCCCCGCCAGACATCTGCTCTAATTTCTGGCGGAGTTCCTCGTCGATTTGTGACACAGTCTTTGACTTTTTTGGTTCCATCTGACTGTCAACTTGGGATGTTGACTTATCTGCTGATATGATCCCTGGCTGTTTGCTTGATTCAGAATACACATCTACTAACTTAATCAGGCTGAAGATCTTTAAGGTCAGTGCCAGTGTCCAGACAAACCTTTTTTAGTATCAGATAGCCTTAGCGTAGTGGAGGACATTTGTCTCAACGGAGAATTTACCAATTGCATAGGTAGGAACCTTGCAGGATTCCGCAATAGTGGAACTTTCCACATTTGATTGATCAGAACGCTAATTTCAATCATTATCATTTCTGCAAAATGTTTCCATGAAATTAAACTTGTCAATCATATTGATGTAATCACCTGGATGGTGATCACATGACATAAGTTTTATATCACGTGCAGTTACTCCCCACGACGGGCCATAGGTATCACTCGGACAACTCTCACCAGGTCCAACTCTCTCCCTCAATCGCTCCAGACTCGGCACCATGAGTAACGCACAAGCATATTACGAGCTTTATCGCGGGAGCAGGTACTGACCAACTTACCTAACGTGTTCAACCATTCACTAACCCATTTCCTATTCTAGCCTGGGCCTGTCCCTTACCGACACCCTCGATGACTTGATCAATGATGGCCGAATCGAGCCCCAGCTCGCCATGAAGATTCTTTCCACCTTTGATCGAGTGATTACCGAGGTTCTCGCAGATAAAGTACGCGCCAGGCTTACTTTCAAGGTACATATATCCTGCCGAGCACCATATTAGAGAAGTCCCGCCAACCTCGTTTGTCAAACACCAATGGCTAACACTGCCTTCTCTCATCCCACAGGGCCATCTGGATACATATCGTTTCTGTGACGAAGTCTGGACATTCCTTATCAAAGACGTGACCTTCAAACTGGACAACCAGACGACCGTACAAGCGGATAAAGTGAAGATTGTGAGCTGCAACAGCAAGCGCCCCGGCGAGGCATAACGACCTATCGTTCCCAGACGTTCATGGCTTCTTTGTGTTTTTTTTGTTCCCTTGGGTCCTACTGCCTGGACCGGCGTTATGATTTTGTCAGCATCGGGTTGACTGGGACATGGACTTCTTGTTATTAGGGGTTTTGTATGTGGCGTTGGGGACATAATATTTGACTGCATGTGTATTACAAATCTTGCTATGCAAACGCTACTTAGAACAAATCGATACCCTAGATAGACGCGGGCTTTTTACATGTTCCATACGGATAGGAAGTATAATTTTCTAGTATTTCTGGTAGTAGAAATTACTCCCCGGCGGGCTGTCCTCTACTCCAGATGAACCAGGTTGTTACCAGAGGGCATTACCTTACTGCATTCAGTAAAGTGAGCATGCGGAGGCGGGGCGGAAACCCTCCCGCGTCCCGTCATTTCTTATCGCGCGTCCCATTTCTGCCCGCACCGAATCATTTAAAGATTCAAAAAGAATGAAATAACAAGCGATTAAACCTAGCCTAGTCGCGACATAACGTCACCGAGCATCAGACAGGATGCCTCGTACGCTACCATGGCTCACCGGCACAGGAAACAGCAAAAGCAGCAAAGACTCAACGCCGAAACAAGTGGTGAAAGAGAAAAGCGATAAAAACAATGACGACAATGCGACTCCCAAAGCAAAAGCGCGCGATTCTAGTCCGAGGAAACGAGACTTCTTCAGATCATGTATAGTGGCCGCCTCCCCCCGGCCGAGTGAATGGCAAGGATCAAAGCTGATATCCTAGTATAGCCCCAACTCCGCCATCCTCTCCCATTCACCGCCGTCCATCTGAAGAGTCTGTTTTCCTTTTCCCCTTTCCACTAGCCAAAGCTCCGAAGGAGCCGCTGTTAATGTGGAGAATCGATTATAATTAGGTTTTTAATCGAGGGTCTGTCGAACGATGACGTTTACATTATGGTCGAAGACGAATTCTACGCCGTGGCCCAATCTTTTACCCAACATCTTCACTATGCGGAATATGTGAAACGTAAGAAGGAGGTCAAGTTACAGAGTGCTGCGGCGATTCAGAATCTGGCCCGGCCGACCGATGGGGTAACGCCTATTAGCGACGGTACCAAACGAAGAGATGTTGCGGATGCGCTTTCCGCACGCCAAAAGGCTGGTCTTGAGCGGATACAGAGTAGGCGGCCGCAGGTGGATTCCGAGGAGGAGAATGAGGAGGTTGAGGATGAAATGTGGGCGGGAACATCATTACATGGCCTGATGATGAGTCCGAGGAAGGCAAGGTCATTGGTGGGTATGCAGGGGATCAAGTCATCAACAAGGGCGGCTGCGGGATTTTCACAGTCATCTGGCACGGGGAGAGACTCAGGATTAATTAACAGTTCGCCACCAAGGATATGTGAAGCAGCCAAAATAATTGACGTTGAAACAGCCTCGGAAGACGATGATCTAGATTTACAACACGAAACACCAAGGCCCACTCGAAAATCACGTCTCATAAATTCCAATTCGATATCGTCAAAGTCACAACATAGCCCTTTGACCCCTACAAGGGACCGAGGGAGAAAATTGCAGTCTATCAGTGCTAGATACAAGGCACAAGCCGCTACCCAATCCAAGAGGAGATTGGTTTTTGATGATGATTTTGATGAGCTGCCAGAGCTACAAAATTCAGACGTACAGGTACAGGGTCGAGGTTCTTCACCGTCTATCATGACATCTCGACAGGAAAACCCACCCCGTGGGAACAATCCGCAGTCGAAGAAATCGCGCCTCAACGAAGTTCCAACTTTCCTGCTTTGAATCCGCAGATTATTCGCGCGAGACTATTACACAACCAATCCGGTACACGTTGATTCGAATCTAGTGGCACAACTTTTGAAAATTCTGGTAAGCCAGCCGGCTTTGAGCGAATGCCTCAGTCCTCTTGGTGTTCCGAGACCGGCCGGGCTACTCTGACACTGAGTCTTCGGACGTTGTTCTTGATTCGTTGGCGAGTTGAGGGTTCACGCTCCAAGGTCTTGATCATTGCATCTTTCTCGAGGGAAGAACTATGGCTATGTAACGTTTGAGCACTGTGAACGGCATTGTCAGAAACGATCTCCCGAGGTTGGGTGTTAACATGTACTGACTCGTCATCCGGGACGAAGGTCGGCATTTCCTCCTTTCGAAAGTTCGTTGGGGGCCCCTGAATCTGCTGTCAGCTGCGTTTTGCCAGGCCTAGTCTTGACTGGAAACCCTTTGCTTACGATCTCCAATGCCCTATGGTGGGAGTCACGCTGGAATGGGGCTTTGACCAGTCGACCAATCTGTCGGAAGCACTCCATGATTGCAAAGCTGGGGGGATGTCGGAATGAAGAAAATTCGTAGTTAATTAGACCGAATCGAATTGAGATGCAAGTTGCGCTGATATCGATCACTATCTACCACAGGATCGAGGCGAGCCAAGGACTAAAAATCGGTATCGCAAAATACTCAAGGGAGTGGACGCTTTCTGCAAGATGTTCTATGAAAGGAAGGACAGGGTCAGAATGAAAGAGAGACTATGGCCCGAAAGAAGAAGAAAAAGGTACTAAAAACAGAACGAAAGACAGACTGGCGAATGTTCTATGACATTGGAGACGCTGGCCGGAGAAGAAAAGACAAACCTTTTGACAGAATGACGGGAGGCAGGACGATGATATATACTGGGATTCTTTGAAAGAAAGAACTTTTTGCAGCCAGCTAGATGAATTAACGGTTTTGCCCGTGCAAAATGCAGGCTTAACCCGATCGGCACATTCTGTGGCATGAAGCCAACAGTGACAGCCTTATGTTCCTTTCGTACCGCGTTATGTGACACATTCCTTTGGCAGTTCATCCCCTCGCAGCTAGGAAAAGCGGGTATCTCTCAGGGCTTCAGGGTGACTTGGCCGAATGAAATGACGGGAATGATTTCCCTTTTTTTTTTTTTTTTTTGGCTTTTTACTCTTTCTTTTTTTGGCCCCCTTCCCTTCTTGCCTCATTCAACGATTTAATACAGTAACATGCATGCAAGAAATGCTGGCGCAACACTTGTCTGAGGCGACAATCTAGACTGAGTTGGGCAGTACAGCGCATACATACATAGCAAGGCGTCTAAAGATCGCAATCCAAGTCTCCTATCTAGCATATGCATTGGTAGACAGAGTCCGTGTCGATTTCTCCAGCAACCTGTAACTCCGGAAGCGCCTCAACGGTACGATGGGAGTTTTGTTTCGTTCGTTCGTTCCTTTTTTTTTTTTTTCTCTTTTTCTTTTTCGGTTCCATGCATGTTCCTTTGAAACTTTACTAGGATGGCCTCAGGGTCCAGATTAGTCTCGGAAGGCGACAGTGCACCAGTTGAAGACTAATTCTTGGGGCGCGCGCGCGCGTAATCGCTTACTTTTCAGACATTCCAACTGGAAAGACTGATCGATCCAATCAATAGTTCCCATTGTTTACCAACCTCCATTATCACAGATCGCGAAATAGAATTTAACCAAGAAAATAATAATAATAATAATAATAATAATAATAATAATAATAATAATAATAATAATAATAATAATAACCATAAATAATAAACGGGCCCGAAAAAGAGAAAAAGAAAAGTTTTAAAAAAACCCCCCTCAATATCCATAAGACAACTGAAGTCGAAACACTGATAATAATACAGGGCAATTAAACCCATGGAACATTCCACTGGACAAGGACGATCTGATGGAATCCAAGTTAAGATCGAATGGAACCACCATCCCCGTCACATTTCAAACCCAACCAGCCAGCAATCTTAATACAAGAAATTAAAAAGAGAGCAAAAAAAGAAAACGAAGAAAAAGAAGAACAGGAAATGGAAGAGAGTCTAGACAACACATACACATATACATACACTTTCTCTCACTCTTACTCTCTCTCTCTGTCTCTCGCTCTCAAGAACGCTGAAAGCTCCATCCTCCTCCATTCCGCAATTAGACACGGTATTGCATTCCACGGCCCCCAAATCCAGACAAATCGACGTCCTCTCGCCCGGAATTCTAGCGTCCCTTGCGTCGGGAAACACTTAACTTCCCTTCACGCATTCCCAGTGGCTCAATAATACGCGCAAGAAATAAAATAAAATGGAAATGAAAATAGAATGAGTAAAAAAAAAAAAAAGACGACACATTTCGTGTATTGTACTCCGTACCCTCCCCTCCTTTCCTTAATTGTGGTTCTCTCTTTCTTTAGTTTCGAAAACATACTTACTTTCTCCTTGTCTTTCTCCCCCTATTCTACCCCGTACGGAGAATTCCGTCAAAGTAAAGAAAAAAAAATGCAAGAAAGGGGAGAGAGAGTGAGAGAGAGGGGAGAGGGGGGAAGGCGTGTGTACGAGTGGATAGTGATACATGGGACAATAGAATGGGGTATACGTACCTAAGTTCGGGGAACGGACGAGGAGATCAGTGGATCAGTCACCCGCTTTTAGCTCACTCACTCACTCACTGAGTACTTCAACTTTTTTCATGTTTTTTTTTTATTTTTTTTATCTTCCTCCCTTTCCATTGCCCCGTTTACGCCCCGTTTCGGGAAAGAGCAAGAAAAACAAACCCTAAGATAGAGGCGAGGGTTAAGTATGCTGGGGTCCCTGGAATGACTGGTCGAAATCTGATTCTAGTAGCGGTGTACTCTGTATTCCTGGGGTAGAGAATTACCGACTATGGAGTAGGTTTTATATACTCTTAAGGTATAGGGAGGTTTTTCTCTTGTTCTCTTTGTCGATTAGAGTATAGCAAGTACATAGTAGTATCTATCTATCTATCTACCTAGTACTCCGTACTCCACATTGTTAAGAAGAAGAAAAAGAAAAAGAAGAAGTAAAAGAAGGGTGAGAACCATGTGGGGGAGGGAGGTTGGTGAATGAGTGACTCAAAAGTATGACGAATTCAGTCATAGGCCAAGTTAACTATCCACGATTCATGTCACAACGGCATGTCCGACTACGCTGAACAAAAAAAAACAATGTGTGGATGCCAGATGGTGATAACATGCCAACAACGGCCAAAAGCGAACAACCACGGGGATCGGAGACCGAAATGCGAACGACATGCACCCTTCCGATCCGGTTTTGATAAATGACTTATTAACTTACACTAATGAGGACTGTTGCTATTCCTCTTCGGGGTGATTTTCACAATATAGGCGTTTTATGAAGGAAAGGGACGAAGGGGGGTTCCGTTTAAACCTACGCTTGTTTCTTTGAGGGTTTTTTGTTTTTGTTTTTGTTTTTGTTTTTTTGGATTTTTATATATTATATTATACCTACCTATCTAACTCTGGGGAGTCTGTGCGATTGGGCTGCGTAATCGGGTCTCCGTACGCTATTCTTTCTTTAGTAGTGACATATGTGTTGATGTACAACGGAGTGATTAATCTGTATATGAATAGATGTTATTCAGGGGAGGGGGCCACTTTAGTAAGTACTATCAGTGATATATGTGTGGCCTAGATGCAGGTGTCGAAAATAGATATGCCAGCGGGAAAAGCAAGCCAAGCGTCGATCTAGATCGGTCTTGGTGATCAAGTTGTGAGATCGGATCTGGACGGAATGGGATCTAAACATGTCAGGAAAGAATATGACCCAGTATTGTGCAAGGGTATATAATTTAGGTTTGAAAGCCCTAGAGGACTTTGTTAGGGGAGAATATTGAAAACGAGAGGGACATCTCTTGTCCCAGAGGTGAGTAGGTGGGAGGGGAAAAAAGAAAATGCAAAAAGATATGTGCCTCCAACGAGAATCGAACTCGTGCTTGCGGATTGCAACTCCTTTAGATAGGAGTCGTCATTGCTATGAGACCGCCGTCCTAACCACTAGACTATGGAGACCAGTTGTTGAAGATCGCTTGTAGTTTATGCTTTATAACCAAGTATGTAAAGTAGATCATAATTTCGCTCTACTTCGCCGCCCAGTAGCTATATGTAATTTTGCCATAAAGATATGGTCATGTTAGTATATACGGGTCGCATGGTGACATTAAAATACCGTAACTAATGTTTACCGCTGCTGGTATTGTTCTAGTTGGCGTTATTTGTTTTTCTACATTCATCTCCGCGACAATATGATATTTTCGGGTATAAAAGAGTATATGACCTGGGGAGTAGCTGAGAATGGCATTTACTATTTCAAAATTAGTTAAGGGCGTGGACACCTATTACAGTGGGGTGGGCAGCTCCCTGTTTATTGTTAATGGATAAAAAAAAAAAATTTTTTTTCTTTTTTTTAAAAAAACCCCCCCCCAATATAAATTGAGATTGAATATTTCGTTTCTTTTATATATTCCGGGGACCTGCCCCTAACAAATTATACCCAAGTTCGCGCTGATCATTCTAATCTATCTTATCGTACCCGTACTCCATATCATTGGCATTCATTAATCATGGCAGCTAAAAGAGACCCACTTCACTTGGGATAAGCCTTGATGTGGTGGCTCTTGAGCTTGACAAATTGCTCAAATCCGAATCTGCTCAGTGTTACGCCCCGCCCCGAATTCTTCCAGCCGGTCCATGCGAGATCCTGAAATAGTCAGCATCGTCCTAGGCCCACTATGGCAATTAGATCTTGATCTATATTGGAACTTACCGGACTAGGATAGTCGGATCGGTTAATGAAGACAGTACCCGCCTCCACCTGATCAACTAGTTCCTCGGCCTTTGCCACATCTTTGGTCCAGATACTGGCAGTCAGTCCAAACTCGCTGCTGTTCATCAGCCTAATCGCTTCCTCATCACTGTTGACCTTCATAACAGGAATGATAGGACCAAAGGTTTCCTCCGTCATAACAAGCATGCCATGGTCCACGCCCGTCAGAAGCGTAGGCTTGACGTAGTTGCCATCCGCAGGAGGGTTTTCAAATGTCTCATTTGCTGGAGTTTCATCCTTGGCACCCTTCTGGATCGCATCAGCGACATGGGTCTGGATCATGTCCTTCGCGCGCTTGGAAATAACGGGCCCGATCTGCGTTTGTTTGTCAACCGGATCTCCGACACGATACTTGCTTAGGACCTTCTTGACTTCTTCAACGAAGGCATCGTAGATGTTCTTGTGCACGTAGACCCGCTCAATCGCACAGCAGCTCTGTCCACTGTTGAAGATAGCCCCGTCAACGACCTCCTCTGCGGCCCACGCCGCATCTACATCGTCCCGAACATAAGCTGGGTCTTTGCCACCGAGTTCTAGCCCGACATTGACAATGCGGTCTGACGCGGCCTTCTGAACAGCCAAGCCACCAGCCACTGACCCCGTGAAACAGATGTGGTTGACCAAAGGTGACCGAACGATAGTTTCAAGTAGTGTAGGGGATCCACAGTGGAAGTATTGGATGACGTTCTGAGGCAGTCCGGCCTCGGTGAAGGCAGCGGTAAATTGCTCTACTATGGTCGGAGTTTGCGGAGAGGGTTTCAAAATGACAGCATTCCCGGCCAGAATAGCTGGAATCAAACTGTTGACAAGAATCAAATAGGGGTACTATTCCATGGCAAGGGAAATGTTAGTATGCTTCCCCTGCGAGTAATTCTAGCCAAAGTGTAACGGTCACGTACGTTCCAGGCAAAGATGATAAAAGCTACACCAACAGGCTTCCGCTTGATATAGCGCCTGAAGCCCTTCTCCTCTTCACCGGGGACAATGCCCTCGTCGCCCAGGACCGAGCCACTGATCTTGGTGAGGTAGCGACTACGCTTGATAGCTGTCGTTACTTCCACGCCGGTATATGCGATCGGACGACCCATCTGCTCGGTCAGTTCGCGCGCAAGCTCATCTTTCTTTGTCTCGAGAATTTCCAATGCACGTATGACGATTTCTTGACGCTGTTTGAGAGTGGTCGACTCGGAGAATGACCGGAAAGCTTCCTGTGCGATCACCGGAATTCGCTGCAGGTCCTCAGAGGTGACGCCCGTCCGAGTGACAACTGGCTGATTTGTGGAGGGCGAGATGGTCGTGATGGTTTCGAGAGACATATTTAAGCTGCCTGTTTGCAATCGCTAGGTCAAAACGAAGCAGTGAATCTTAAGTTGGGCAAATTTCCCGGGCATATAGCTAGATAAGTTGGAGGGGTATCTACGTCACGTTATCAGCTGGAGCTTCCCCGCTGTGGCGGCACCCACCCACTATACTATGCCCTAAACAATAACCTAGCTTTCCTACAGAAAGTACTAAATACTCTACGATAATGTATATCCGGGAAGCAAAAAAGCAAAAGACAGTATACGCATAGAGCACCGATATACCATTTAATGGTAAGTGTTGGAGAACTTGGAGATCTAGATAACAGGTATGAGATCTATACCTATACCGCCAATCCACCACTAAAGATCCCGAACCAGGCGTGCTCCTGCCCAGGTGTAAGGATAGTTGTGCTGGTACCAATTGACGCTAGTAGTGATGTTAGCATCCTAGAGTGCCCCTGGTTCTATATTGGTAAACTTACAAGGTGGTACGCCCAGCAACGCGGGGATGAGTAGCCCAAGAACCGCCCAGGATGATGTTGTGTTTACCGTCAAAGAAATCGGCTGTGTGGAATTAGTTAAACCGTGGTTGATTCCTAAAGGGCACATAACCCTCAGACTGGTACTTACAGGTGTATCCTGGGTAGATCTCCATGGCTTTAAAGCCATCGTGTGGCGCTAATGGCGTGCTAGTCCACTCCCATGCGCCGCCCAGTTCACCCTGACCGGCGAGTTGATCGCCATTCTGGATAACTGGGGTGGGGTGCCAGTGCTTGAACCCGACGTTGAGGCCGTCGAGATCAAGGAACACTGGCAAGGCGTTTCGGGAAGGATACTGTACAGGCTGGTGGTCTGGCGTACGGGGCCTGCCCGGGTTGATCTTTGAGTAACCATTTCCGTTCACCCCATTCAGATCGCCGTTCGCACTGAAACACAGTTAGCTTAGATTAATCCCCAGAACATGGTGTTGCGTTGGAGCTGCACTAACCCATGGCCGTTAGGCTCCCCATTATGCTCCACGCCACTTTTCTCCTTCAGTAGCGCTGAGTGCAGATAGATACTCTTCGTCTCTTCGAAGGTTGGGAGCCTGCAACCTGCCCATTCGGCGTATTCGGCTAATTCATCATAAGACGCCATCACAGGCCAGTCCTGGGAAAATTCAAGCGGAACTGGACCGTATACAGTACGGACAGCAAAATTCGACATAAAGTCCCCCGTAGCCTCGACACTGCCTCCGTTGATGGCCACAGGTATGGAGTAGTCTTCATTCGAATGGGTCAGGACCCATGATGCGGGCTTTCTGCGCAACTGATTCGCCTGTAAGTACTTGGCATATTCGCCATTGGTGATGGGCCTGCCCTGAGCCTCAAAAGCCGGAACAGTCACCGTTCTCGCAGGTTTCTCATTGTCCCATCCATAAGTCAATAACGGGACATCGTTAGTATCGGCATTATCGAGGCCAATAGTAAGTGTCTGTCCAGGAATGGAGAACCACTCATTGAATTTCATGCTCTTCCGAGCTTCATTATACATTTTTTCAAAATCTGGCCGTTCAGTGGCGGGTGGAGGAAGTATCCTTTCGCTCTGGATTAACATGTATAGGAATGTCTCGAGGTGCATCGCCTCGTGCTCAAACCCAATCCACAGCGCCTCACCTAGAATTCTGTTTTCTGCAAGGCCCTCTGTTTGGTAGATAGATCTAACCCTGTTTCTGACTCGCTGTTGGTAGTCTAGAATGTCGTCCAGCGCTGGCCACTCGTCTGGGATTTCGCTATGGGAGTGGCACTTCTTAGGGTCGTCTACGTCAGGATCAATCCCACGTTCAAAGATTAGCTTATAGGACGTTGGCTCCGTTAGTTTTCCACGCAAGGCCCGGGTCAGGTGGATGTCTGATTGCATAATTAGCAGCAGGTTACGCATTGAGAATGGCAAGTCATAGACTGACCCAAGAATGTAGGGATGTGCCCCAGATAGAAGATTAAAGAATTCCGTAACTTAATCGGCTTGGACAGAAGCTCTTTACGAGGGACCATGGCCTTTGTAGCATTATCCCATGCTGTCCACAGAGACTGCCATTCTTCAAAGTTGGGTATAGGCTGAGCTGCATATTGAGAGGGAGAGGTTGGGAGGTTGAGGGTAGCGGATGTCAGGAGATGGAGATCTATTGCCCAGAAAGTCAGAGTTAGCACACACGTCCATTGAAAATGAGACAGCCATTTTACTACTCACGGTAATCGCCAGACCCATTGCCCACTTCCGCAGTCTGAATTAACTTGGCATTACGCCACAGTTGATCACGTTCCTCAGGTCCGTACTTGTACGCCTCTTCAAAAAAGAGCTTCTCTCCCTTCTGAAGCAGGACCCCGTTGATTCTAACGTCCTTCTTGGGTGAGTAGGCTGCCCAGTGTCGTCCCTCCACGATATCGTAGTCAGTCACTACCTCCCACTCATCAGGTTTGAAGGCTTCGTATCCGAGAACAACGTTTGCATGCACTAGTCCGTTCTCATAAAACTGCCGCGTCACACCTTTCGAATCATTGTATGCCCTGTATACTTTACCCGGGTCCTTACAGCCATCTAGACCGATGACCATCATATCGGATGGGCCAAGAAGCCTACCATATTGTGAGAGGAACTTTGCAGCACCAGGACGGTCAAAGTTCCCCAAAGAGGAACCCATAGACATGATCACCGTGGGCCGCTTCCTGTTTTCGGGGCTGCTAAGCCAAGTGAGGGCGTCATCGTAGGTTCCATGGAGACCATGGAGGCCGACGTGCGTGTAATCGCCAATAGAAACCTCAGCAAATGTGCGCTGCAGCTCTGATAGAGACAGGTCCAGGGCATAATAATCCACGCGCTTTCCCACGCGCTCAAACTCCCGTAGCAGAATCTCAACCTTCCGAAGATTCCTAAAAGGTGGTTAAAGCCGGAAGACGTTATTGATACGCTACGCAGCCTGAAAGGTTACGATTTGATTCGGAAGGATGACGCACCCACTACCTAACTCAAGCAATTGCGCATTGTCTGGGATCCGTTCAACTATCCTCCTGGAATTTGTCTTCAAGACCTCAATCTCCGCATTTGTTAGATAATATTCCTCCACATAGGTGATTTGCTCAAAAAGCTTGAGGCCATTGGCATCATAAAGCAGCATTGTTGGCATTGACTTGCTAACACCCGCGGGAGGACTAATACCCTTATGGATCTCATTTACGAGGGAGAACTCCACGTCATTCTGAAAAATGTTGACAATGTCAACGGTCTTAGGAGGGAGAGCCAATGGGGACATTTTGGTTTGACCGCACAGACACCGCAAATCCAGCAAAAAATACGAAAGAAAAGTTCCTAGGGAAATACTGCAAGCTGAGTCGCAGTGCCTTGGCTGCAGGGGCTATAGCAGGCGGACCGGGTTGGTTTATATGATAGGTAAAGACGAAGAATATGCTCTGGGAGGGCAGATCGATGAGGGGTAAAAGAGGAGTGCAGCTAGTCCCCTGCAGATGGTATGACACACGCAGGAATAAATAGAAAATTGGACAAGGCGAGGAAGGCAAAATGGGACCTCGTACTCCGTCTGTCGAAACAGGTTTGTTTGGAACGCGGCGGGCGAGAGGGAGAGAGAGAGGGAGGGAGCTTTATAATCAAGTATGGGCGTAGTCTAGCCCTTGGAGCTGTTCCTGAATAATCCATGCTGATTCTGTATCCCTCTTGCAAACACCCCCACGGGCGAGAACTAGTCCCAGTTTGGTTATCAGATTGGGATCATGGATCCAGAATGGGGGGAAGGTTTGACGGTAGGCGCTGGTGTCGAAGCAGATCGATCCGATTTGAGATTTGCAAGGGCAATACTGCAATGCAGGTCAGGCCATGGCGAGAGTTCTGGCCCACTTCCAAACCTGGATGCCAATACTGCACCAATATGTGTCACGCATGCCATGGTCAGCGAGATTGATATCCAACCATTTGTAGGAGAAACTTCACCCACGGCCGGTGGAGCAATGCGAGATGACGTTGTGTTTGCATCGCCGGTTTGCATCGTTTGCAATACCCCACTTGTGGGGTGTTTTTTCGGAGCTGAGCTGCGGATACCGTACCCTAGTTCCTTCAATTCTCCATCATGAATACGACTCAAACTCCATTCCACCGAATCCCTGATCAATTCACAATTTCTCAGTGGTTTGTGCATGGGCAATGACCGTCTCTTGTCTCTACCCCCTCCTGAGAGATTTATGCCCAATCATGGGACTACGAGTAGCCTTTCAGTCGCGCGGCAGCCGCACGTATGCAGACTAATCAACCGGTTAGGTTTCTAGTATACAACCTATGGTCGAATTAGGATGATCTCTGGTATTGTCCATGCAGGACACTACAGTAGTGACTCTAGCCTTACACCTGAGATATAATTATCAGTCTTTCTGTGGCCTTTTTGTGTCACGGGCTCCCCTCAGCCACCCCTCCCATTGAAACTCCCCCCGTGTTATTCCGATAGGCAAAATATACATGCCATACAATGCCTTCGTAAAACAAAGCCATGTCACTGTTAACAGACCCCCTCCGGAGAATTCTGGAATGAACTGTAATTGGCCATTGCATTTAAATTCACTTACTAGTATGTCCCCCTTGTGTCTGCCCAGCCTAGTTGCCTAACGTTGAACAGCTTCTCGCTAGGCTCATATCCTGTCCTCCACAGATGACTATGTGCATTGTGCATGTTTCACCGATTCCCACCCCAGCAGTCTCATTGAACAGATCTCATGGTCGTTGATATGGATATACTCTAATCTCATCCCAGAAGGGTTGGGATTACTGACGCTTTCTGTGCTGAATTTGCACTCAAGTTTCGACTATCATCTCTAGAATCCGGTTATGATAGCTATGAACTCAACGAGGAAGTATACGGTCATCACCAAAGGCTGTCATTAGAACTAAAGCTCCAGGAGAGACACGAATAAATGCATATATTTATACGTCATACAACCCTCACCTACGGAATAGACTGATTCGCAAACTATAGGACAAGTTTAGCTCTCTTCTGCCCCAAATACTCGAAAAGAAAAAAATCTGCTACGCTGATGCCACGATCTTACCCTTCAAGGCTAGATGGCAGCTCTCAAGTGGCTAAGATCGCGCATCGGAATCCACTGTCACAAGCCCTGCAACAAGCCGTTCAATTAGCCCCATACAGCTCTCAAGGTCCGTACTCATAAGACGGAAACATTAGGGTGGGAGTCTACCTATATTATGATGAAGGGTAAATCCGTTACGATGGGATTTTTGGCTGATGAAAGAGATGGATTGATTTAGGTAAGGTAATCGTGGAGAAGACCTCACACCAAGCCGTCTGGTGGATTGCAATGTCTTCCCCTGGTATTCCAATGCTCCAATGTGGCAATCGAGTGCTTCATTCTAAGGATCGTCGATAGGGATTTGCCGTGATTGTAGTCTAGGCCGCGGTTTATACATTAGTGTTGCTACTAATCTTTCCATGTCCCGTGCAGCATGTTCTTTTTCACGTACTAAAACCATCAATCTAACCCCCTGCCCTGCATAACTACATAATGCCATAATCACACGTTATACATTTATCCGATAATACGAAACCAGCCGTTAACCCAAAACCGCAATGTCAAAAACTGAAACACCCCAAACCCAACCCGCAACTCCCATAGCGCCCACACTCATGATAAATGCCATCAAAACATTAACAGTGTTGTTATCCAACAGATCCATTCCACTTTCTACCTTCCGACTCTCATGCACCATCTCAACACCGCCTTTCTCCTCTTTTCTCTGCTTTACGGACCCAGAAGCAGAACTAGAAGCACTGGAATACCCCGTATCACCCCCCGCCCGAGGATGAGGGTGAACAAGGACCTTCTTCCCGCCGTCTCCCTCAACAACCTTGCCAGTCCGCTTATCAACAACACTAGCCTGCAATAAGCCCCCCAAAATACTATCTAGCACACTCCCTAAAGTGCCCCAGCCCGTAAACGCAAGTGTCCAATACACCCGATCCATAAGACTCGACTCCGCACAGAACGGCAAAAGCACCGCAGATGCCACAGCGACTGTAAACGCACCGAGCACGCCCGCCAACAGACCCGCGGCCGTTACGCCGCCGTTTGTACCCGGTGGAACGACGCGGAGTGTGGGCGAGGTGATCAGACGGGGCTTGGATTTAGACAGAATGCCCAGTTCGGAGGAGTAGGTGTCGGCTGCTACGGCGGCGTAGTTGCTGTTTTTTTGTGATTGTCTTCGTTAGCATATACTAGATCCACCCATTCCCATCCATTTGTTCTTGGTCTTCATCCAGAATCAAATAACGAGAGAGAGAGAGAAGAGGAAGCGAGGGACATACGCAACAATACCCACAACCAATAAATCCGCCGCACCCCTACCATTCTCAAAACATTCGGCCGACGACCCGCTCAGAACATAGGTATGGAGGAGGATAAGCACCGTCGCGACAACACTATTCGCCAGAACCTGGATGTGGGTTCTTTGGCCTTCGCCGCCTTCCGAACCCGTTGCAGAGAGGGTCAGTTGGGCTTTGATGTCGTGTTTAACCTAGATGACGATTGGTCGAGTTGGTTAGCTTGTATGCCTGGGTTTTTAAGAGTTCGTGGGGTCGTGCTCAGATTTCGACCGCGTGACGTATACGCACCTTCGTGGCTTTTGTGCCGCCGAAGTAGAAGACGGCTAGGAGGGCAAAGGGCGCTGACCAGGGATGGAGGGCGTGGGCGACTGCTGTTAGAGCTGCTGTTACGAGGCCGAGAGGGGTGAGGGATTTGCGGGAGTAAGCGCGGTGGACGAGGACTATTATTGCTGGGATGGCGATTATTGCTTTCATTTTGGTGGATGGTTTTGATTTTTTGGTGTTGTTAATGGGAGGAGGTTGAACTGTAGGGGTTATCGCATGATATGATACGAGTGGGTGATGAAAGAATGAAGGGAATAAAACTGTATAAGGCTGAGTTGTTGTCTTTGTTAAAAGGGAACAATGTGTAGTCTAACAGTTAAAGATAAGCTGAGCTTGAGTTGAAGCTCCCGGTGGATCGTGGGTCGGCATCATCGGCGGATTTCAGGTCCGATCGTATTTTCCTTCTCGGACGGGTCCTTTTTAGCCTAGAATGGTTAGGTTCATCGCTATTTTTGTAATACAATACAACCATGAGGTACTCCATACAGTGCATCGCTATTCTGAACTCCACGTTTATCTATATACAAGCGCCCGTCGGGATCATCTTCGGCTATCCCGAAAGAAAAATGGCGGTTCCGTAGCCGACATGATAGCTAACCATTACCCACCCCTGGAGTATCTGTCATCATTGGCAGAACCATCAAGTAACCTTTCCCACCCCCCACGAGACTAAATATGAAGGAGTAGAGAGTTGTACCTAGGTCAACAGAGAATATCTGTGTGTAATAGCTATGCCCAAGTATCTTTATCCGGTATTGGGCCAAAGCTCACAGGTGAAACATGGAATTATCCTCATTCGCCTCACAGAACCTCCAAAGCCCAGCCGCAACGGCAGCATCCCTGACAGAGCTGAGCTCATCATCGCGAACTGCGCGGTTGATTTCTGCATAGCGCACTTCGGCCTGTTCCTCACCTGCCGCATTCTTCGTCGTCCGTTTCCTCTTCCCTACATGGGCATCCGGGTGATACTGCTCCATGATATGCACATAGAGATCCTTGGACACATTTTCCGCCAACCAGATCATAATCTTCCGACCCTCATCCTCCTTGCCAGGCATAACCAAATGTCGCAGTAGGATGCCCTTCTTAGCAATCCCATCCGACGTGAAACATAAATCGCCAACCTGTTTATGCATAGCCTTTATGCTCTCCGTCGCTGTCTCAGCGTAATCCTCGGCTTTGAGCAACCGCTTCGATGTACTATTCTTCCACACCTTGAAATCAGGCAAGTAAATATCCACCAGGCCATCCAAAAGCTCAAGAGATTCGAGCGAATCAAACGACGACGTATTGTAAATAATAGGAATCTTGAGACCCATATCACGCGCCGTCAGGATCGCAAGCGCAACCTGTGGTACCACATGTTCTGGCGTGACTAGGTTGATATTATGGCAATTACCCACTTCTTGGAGTTTCATGAACCAATCTGCTAGTTCTTCGGGTGTTAAATCAAAGCCGTTTCGCTGGTGGGCGATGTCCTAAAGTGTCTCGATTAGCGTATTGATCTGAGAAATGCAGATCTGCTGCTGCTGCGAAACGAAAAAAAAAAAGAAGGGATAGAGAAAGACAGATGACGAACATGATTCTGGCAGAACACACAGCGTAAATTGCATCCTGAAAAGAAGACGGAACCACTCCCGTTGAATCCCTGAATGCATGGTTCCTCTCCACGATGTGGTGCGATCGTGTTGACCTTGACTGTTTCAGCGCCGATTAGACATACCCCAGTCTTTTCATACCGGTTTACTCCGCAATTACGTGGGCATAAATTGCATTCTCGTAGATGTGCATATGCAAGAGAGCGTTTCTTCGCAGCATCTATTGATGTGAGCAGCTGGTAGCGCGGGATGTATTCGTCAAGTAGAAACGCGGGAGGGATTCCTATATACCGTTTCGGAACTAGGGGGGTGAGGGATGGCCGCGGGCGGAAAGAGTAAGACGATAATTGACAAAGAGATTTGCTTAGGCAATTCATCATTCAGCGTTAGTTCCAGAGTAATCATTCATCTCGGGTTGAAAGGCAAGTCAACAAACTAGGTGGAGAAGGATGGAATGCACCGAGAACCGAAGGCTAATTCCTTATCGCTGATAAAGGGCTTATCTCAGCCATGGCGTCATAACTACTTGGAATCCATTTTATATCATTGGAGCTGGCATCTAGTATAGCTTCAGTGTTCACCTAGGAAATGTATATACTGTAACTGAATCAACAAATCTGGCCTCCTCATGACTATGGATTTGGGTTTAAGATAGCAGGCAGAATATGAAGATACTAGCAGTAGATCTAGTGACTCAATAAGAAACATAGTACGCCATCAATTGTTCTACTGAGGGCCTTCCAGGCCGTCGACGTCGGTAAATGCACGCTCTGCTGCTGGGCGTAGCCTGTTCGCTGGCAATCGGCCGTGAAAAATGAGGCTACTTATACTAAGGAGGGAGGGTCCTACTATTAATGCCGTTGCTGTGCCAGGTTTTACCCATCCATTAACATGGCCAAGAGTACCAAAAAAAAGTGCTCACCAGATAAATGCAAGCATTCACTTGTCACTACCAATATATAGCCATACTCACCGTCGTATTGTAGACACAAGTCAAACTCCTATCAGTCCATATTGACTCTCATAAAAATGCCACACGCACCGGACTACGATGGTCACCTCAGTAAGTCAAATCTGAGTCTAATAGAACCAACCTAACTGCAGCACCTATCAAGCCCTAACCACTATCCAAGTAAACGTCTACGGCATTCCAAAGCGAGCATTACTTGAAGCACTATTACAAGACGCCAGTATTATCTACGAGGGCATGGATAATCTACCGCCGTCGATCAACATGGATATAGCGTGGGACGCATATGAAATGGCTAAACTTTTAAACCAGGGTCTCTGGGATGTCTGCGGCAGAGTGCTGCATATAGATATCAGCCCACATTATATAACTCCCAAGGCTTATGGCTCTTATAATGGCGAAGGCAGCTGTGTCTCTATTGTTGCAAAGCTGCGCGAGTTGTATCCGCTTGATTCTCATGAGAAATCGGGGGAAATGAGCGGGCTATCATCGTCTGGTTAAGTCAAGTACACTCTTTGGGATATCATGTTCATGACATGCCAGGCACAATATGGGATGCGGATGATTCTTTAGATTAGTCCAAAGTAATGAGAAATCTCCATGTTTGCCATGGCAACCCACAACTCCGTAGGTACATTAGGGATACTACATGTAGGTGTAAGATATGATTTCTGGGTGTAGAACGATATTTTGTGCATTATAGACATGTATTGACTTTTGAGATGTGGGTATATATACTAAACTATACTGTTGCAAATACCAAGTTGTGATATAAACAGTACAACGCGCAATAGTGTACAGGTTGCGTCAACAATAGACAAAAAACTAGGCGGCGAACACTATATACTAAAAATGGTAAGTGTGTCAAACGTCCCCGGGACGAATTGCCAACTTGACCTAAAGTGCGTACTGAGCTAAACTTCGAGGTACAATGAACCCCGCGAAAAGTGAAAATATCCAACGATAGACACGTCGAGAGACGAACGAAAAAGAAAGCAGTATCCCAGCCCAAACGCTAGTTTGCCCTTTGAACTCCTGGACCCGAGGCCGACCGGGCCTCTCCGATTAATAAAGTGTCATGACATCGCATCACATCGTCAGGTTTGCCAGCTATGCGGGTGGCAGAGATGCAAGTTGAGAGTTAGGTTGATGGCAGCATCATCATAGGGCAAGGCCACTGCCATCACCGGTCCAGCGGTAGAGGGCTAGCACCTCTCGCCTACGTTGCTGCTGTTCACCAAAATCTTCAGGCATACGCCCACGGACCTGCGCTAAAGCCGAACGCATGACCTTGCGAAATGTCCTCTGAGAAATAAAAGTGTTAGGCATCCATTAATGTGTGACCTCTCAAAGGCGAAACTCACCTGATACTCAGTGTTCAGTGTCACAACGCAAGCTTCGTGTGCACGAACAATCGTTTCGCATGCGCGGACTACACTAGGGCTGACTTCACCCTGAAGCTTATCGGCTGCTAGAAGCAGTAGAAAACTGCCCTGGAGTAGGTATATTCCGAAGAAAAAGGGCATAAAAGTAATATCTGGATCGTACTCTAATATATCAGCAGCAGCATCAGCAGCGCCGACCGCATGGCTCATAGCAGCTATGAACGATTCTGAAGAGATCCAGAGATCATGATCCTCAAGTAAATTAATAGGGTCCCATTTTCCAGCTAACAGGACATGTAGAACGTGCATAATATGGGTTCCGTAGGCGACCACCATTTTTGTATGCACGATGGACTCGTTCACTCGCGACCCAGCCGTACTAGTCGAACGGCCAGATGGGCTCAAATGGTCTAAATGAGATCCTTCCATAGCAGCCTCATTTTCCCCAGCCCCAAGAGCTAGACTGCTGGTGTAGCGAGCCTCGAATTCTTTCAGGCTCTGAGCATATGTATCCAGTTGACGGGTGATCTCTAGCACTTGATGGTCCCAGTCTGCACTATTTCGAAAGACGCGACCAAACCGGGGATGTTCCTTTGCTTGTTGGAGGTCGACAACTTCACCCAAAATTGTCATCAAGGGTAGGAAAAACCCAAACATGCTGTGTCCTGTACACTCCACTTGGGGCCCTACCTGCCGGTAAGTGGCACCAGAAAAATCGCCAGCCTGCCATAAGTCATCATTCATCGGTTGAAGGAGTCCTTCACACTCCTTGTC
The DNA here is from genome assembly GCA_009193595.1 of Aspergillus bertholletiae. Lineage (NCBI taxonomy): Eukaryota > Fungi > Ascomycota > Eurotiomycetes > Eurotiales > Aspergillaceae > Aspergillus > Aspergillus bertholletiae. The sequence goes on from ML736257.1 coordinate 57,626, forward strand.
CAGTAATGTCAGAGGGCGGTTATAACATAGCGCTAGATGGCGATCTGTTGCATAGAGCAGCCACCAAAGACGTCGGCGTTCTTCTCGTTCCTCCTCAGTGACATTGAGTATTGTGCTTCCAGACCCGCCCCCAACAGATGTGACCAGAGGAGGAAGATTGCGTTTTGACATATCGACATCTGCCTCATCCTCAGGCTCGCCGTCCTGTCTCGGCTGGGAAGCATTGGGCGGTAACTCGCGCCCCAACTTCAACTCGCGAGCAAGGGACCATGCTGCCGTCCACCAGCGCATGCTGGCAGCCTTATATTCGCTGGCAGAGATTACTGTCGCCAAATGAACGTATGTGGCAACGTCATCTACAGCACCTGTTGCGCTGCTTTGCGCGCCCAGTTGATCCATAGAGACCCCAAAGCCGCCCAGAGCCACACCGTTGATGACCATATTAGCAGCATAGTTAGGGGATGTTTCCCCGGGGGCGGGGCCATGGATCAGCGGCCGGAGTAGGCCCACCGTGAGTTCCAGGAGCTTTTGGCATACTCTGCCCCGAGCCGATGGTGGAGATGTGAGGAACGCTGCGTCGCTCGTTTGTGCGGCAACCCATAGCATACTAGCCAGTAGGCCCGGACTACATACCCTTGGCTTGGTGGGATGGAGAAACGACTGTTTTCGGAAGATGTACCCGACCACATACGGGGACTGTGGCGACAGGTGGGAAGGGGAGAAGCTGGTAAAGTAGACATCGAGGAGATCACAGGCTAGTGACTGAGGAATGATTGAGGCGATATGGGGGAGGACGGGCTGGAGAACTGGGTAACGCAAGGTGGTGGAAAATGGAGGCATGCTAAAGGAGGCGAAATTTGCAGGGGACGGCGAAGGGAGTGATAGCCATCCTGGTGATTGCGCCGGGGGTGATAAGCCCAGAAAAGGCGCTGGAGGGTTTTCAGCAGAATTCCCAAGTCGGTATTGGTTGATCGATGGGTGATTTGCTTCTGGTGCGTTCATCAGAGAATAACCGCCATCATTATAGCCAGAAGTCAATCCTTGAGGTGGCAGTGCTCCCGACGGAGACCGGGTATTTGCGCCGGGTGGATGTAACATCTGCAATGAACGAAGGTCGGGAACAGACATCTGCGGTCGGTTGGAATCATTTAGAGTGTTGAAGTGATTCAAGTGAATGGCATCGATTGCACCACCAAGGGATGGCTGAGAGTGCGGGGTCTGTTGTGAGCCTTGCATCCCCGTCATTCCTGACACATCCGAATGCTGCCCTAATTGCGATTGTCCGGCTGTCGTAAGGTTTCGGGCGGCATCGAAGGTTGACTCGTACTTCCCGTTGGCGTCTTGCGCTGATTGACCATCCGAAGGAGTGTGCCGTTTGGCTAAGGACGCAGGATCACTGGAGGTAATGCCATTTGGGGTCGGCACGGTGCCATTGTTAGCTACGGCGGCGGCTGCAGCGAGATCCTTTTTGGATGCTTTGCCACGTTTCTTGCGCTCTCGAGCATATTCACAAGTCAGACCAAATTCTGCCCAAGAATTGTTAGTATTTAGAGAGCATCGCGAAACGAATAAAGAAATCACTACCAATACAATGCGCACATGGGTTTTGCCCATCGCATTTCGTCCGAAGCTGATTACACTGATCACATGCTCGACTGATTCTTCGACGGACGGGACCGGAATTTGAACTTTTGCGGATCGTCGAGCGAGCCTCTGTTAGTTGGTCCCGTGGAGGCAGGTTTCTGAACCCGGCGGGTGCGTTCTGGGTGGAGGATTCGTCGCTGTAAAGCTGCTGGCTCTGGGATTTGGAAATTGAGCTTCTAAGAGGGTTAGGGACTCCGCCGTTGACTGCGCTGGCCCCATTGACTTCTCGCGACAGCTGCAGTTGCCCCAGCGCGTATTGCGAACTCTCGGCGAGCGTATCCAACCCGACCGTCTGAGATTGCGCCATTCCGACTGGCTGGGTACCTGAAGAAAAAGGAGAGAAGGAACTCGTGAAATGCTGAATCGAGGTCGTCGACATTCTCACCGGAGAAGAGAAGCGACCGGTCGATCTACTGGTACATATAGGAACGCGGTTGGACAAGATTGGCGGATGTGGGGAACGGGAATAAAAAAGGGAAACGGAGCCCTGGAGAAGGGCTGTTAAGCCCCCAAATCACGTAGAACGGTACTAGTCTGTGAAGTAGATCTAAGTCCGTCACATCAAATAAGAATCAGCCAGGAGAACAGCCTAAAGAGATACGAAGAAGTGTAGAAAAAAAAAAAAAAAAAAAAAAAAGGAAGAAAAAAAAAAAAAAGGAAAAGAAAGCAAGAAAGCAAGAAAGAAAGAAAGAAAGAAAGAAAGAAAGAAAAGAAAAGAACAGAAAAGAGTAAACGAAGTGGAAAGGCAGGTAAGAGAAAAAGAGAGCCAAAGACACGGGTCAGTGGGGGACGAGAAAATCGGCTCAGAGGCCAGGATCAGGACATACTCCGTATTGCCGACTAAAGTAATCGGGTCGGGAGAGAGATGAAGGGAATGGGTCTCAGACCTGGGGAACCACAAAAAAAAAGGTGCAAGGAGGGATTTTAGCTTGACGGGTTGAATTAGCTCGAGACCTTATAGGCCGGTAGCCACCGTGAACCAGGTCAACAGCAGACGACACGAGCAGACGGCCCCCCAGAAAGCCACCGAAGCATACGAGAAAACCGGGGAAGGCAAAGCAACTAAACGCGCTAGGACGGAGACTAATGGTCACGAGTGGAAGGCTTTAGCCATCGGTCAGGCCACGGGAGATGGTAGATAAACGATAATCTCGCCCATGAGGCAAAGTCTAGGTAGGGCCCCGCCGCGATCCAGGTTTAGGATGACAAGATGGTGATCCGTTTTAAATACCTGTTTCCTTGTCCACCGGGTGTGAGTGATGAAAAGAAAGAGAGAGAGAGAGAGAGAGAGAGAGAGAGAGAGGTGGAGACGTAGCAGCTGGTTTAGAATTGAACAAACTAACAAATGATAGGTAAAGGACAAAGGAAAAAAAGGCGGGGAAAAGGTCCCTCCCTCCCTCTCGGATGAAGGTGCCTGCCGGGGTTGCGTTCCGGATCGTCAGGTCAAGGTGGAGAGGGTAATTGGAGATGAATGGGCCACGGTGATCAGGGTTTGTTTATTTAATCTTCCCATCCCATTATTTCTATTGTTCATTCCAAACAAACTCATTATCATAGGGAATGAGTAACCCGGCAGATGTTTAGTCCAGGGCACGTTGATTGATATTAAAGTATGAAAGGTGGGGGAAGTGCCGGCATCGTTAGGTACCTCAACCCATGTCATGTGCATATACCTATATATTGCATGTCCTAGGAATTACTGCCTAGGCTCCATGCAATGGGATTGACTCGGAGGTACCTGGTCGCTACTAGCCAGTGCCTATGTACCAGTTGATCCTATTTATGCACGCCTGCTGAGATGGGCTGACGAGTACTAGTATGGATACGCCTATAATCAAACTCAGTACGCATAATACACGTCCTCTACACACAATCAGCAGATCTAACAAAAGTCGACTTGCCTCTGAGCAGATTTGTCCCATTAGTAAAATTCCCCGATCGTCCGGAGAAGAGGCAGGAGCCGACGGAGTATGTACTAGTAACATTTCCCCCGCCTGGCTGCTGGTGTGCAGGAACCCTGACTGATGTTCGTACTACTTCTAAAGAGTACTAGTAGTACCTTCAACAACTTAACTAGACTGCCAGCTTATCAGTGCGCCTACGGTACTAATCTAGCCTCGCGGTCCTATAGTAGTAGTAGGATCTTGCTGCAATAGGCAACGTGACTTTCACGCCCGTCTGCACTCAAACACGCCCATTTGTCCGACATTTTGCCTAAATTACCCCGGAAAAACACAAAAGTTTCACTGTTACATGCTGGAAAGGGTTCATCACAAGCCACTGGGGTTTTGAGTTTCCATATATTATTGTGTATGTACAATGATCACATCCGTTGCTGTCTGTGATCAACTTTCACATATATAGACACAAAATAAATGCAGAATTAGTCATATTTGTACATGTTACCCGATGTCCAACGCCAGATCTATCCACGTGAAACGTACATTATACATCCATCAATCACCAACAGCGGCCAGACAACCATTGTACATTTCCCAAAAAAAGAAAGGGCAAAAACAATTAAAAAAAGGGCGAAAAATACACAAGGTGAAGAGAGGGGGAGAGTTTTGTAACAGATGCAACAGATGCGCAAAATGGGGATATCACTAATAATGCTCAAACAAGGCAACGCTTAGGCAGGTGAGCGAGGAACTAGGGCGCAGACGATCCCGTCCCTCTAATTTTACTTTTTGTTGTCGATTGCACCACAGGAAGCCAACACCAGCCCGATGCGTCCAAACTCCGCCCATGGAGGGCCCGCTCAGCCAACCAAAGAGCGATTCTTCAGGAGAAGAAATATTCACTGTCTCGGATACGCGTGATGTCCCACTCTCCTTTCTGAGGTACCTCGCGGAAGCGCAACGGCAGCCAGAGCCAAGTGTGGACAGTACCGCGTTTCTTCTTCTTCGGCTCGTCAATCTCATCCAAATCGGCTTCAATAGCGTCCTCTCCGGAGACCGCCTTCGGGCCAAGAACATCATCAAAATCGGTCATCAGACTCTCAATGACCGGGTCCGAGGTATCTGTTTCCAGGCCCGAAGGTTTCCGCTCTGCTGCCTCTAGATTCTCCGGGACATGCCCAACAACGGTCTCACCTAGAGAGCTTGAAATAGCAAGATCCTCATCGGTACCACCTGCTTGCTCAAAGATACTAGCAGGAGTAACCATTGCACGTCCCTGGGCTTGCAATTCTGGATCGTCCGATCGTAAAAGCTTTTGTCTCTTGTACTCCTCCAACAGTTCCTGCACCTTGGCCGATTTGTTGTTCGCTTGCCTGCGGTGAGCCCGGATAGCTTTTCCAATCTTACTCGAGATATTGACCTTTGCAAGGAACAAGTTCTTTCCGTAACGGACTTCGAACTCTGCAGCGAGCCTTTTCACAACATCATCAGAGTGCATGCGAACGAAAGCCTCTCGTAGAATATTGTTCATAGAATCGACATCGCAAGCATGAGTCCAGAAAGAGTCATGAACCGCCGAGAAGTTAAGACCAGCCCGGTCGCAGGCAATAGCCGACATCATCATGTGTGTAGCATCGAGAGAGTGAATAAAGTTAGGTGGGAAAGCCTGGAGTTGCTTGCGCTTAGAGACAACATCGTCCGAGCCCATATCGACAATGCTCAAATCCTGTAGAGTAGTACGAACGCGTCGAGATTTTCGAACACGGTAAGGCTGGACAACAGGTAAACCAAGAGGAGTAGTCCAGATCACAGTGGATCTAAACTTCTGAGCTGGGTCGCCGACTTTTTTTCTCGTCCCTTCGGGTGTTGGGCTCAAAGCTTCCTTTGCGATCTCGTCGATTTGTTCAGGAGAAAGAGATTGCGTGATTCGAGTTGCGCAATCTCCAAGCCAGTATTGGATTTCATGAGCTCCATTGAACATTGTGCCTAAAGCCTCGAAAATTTTCCGAGCAATGTATAACGAAGCACTTTTCGTTTCGTCGGCCGAAAGCTCCGGGTAGTGGTCGACAAGCTGTTTGCGCACTTGCTTCATAGCTCCCATAAAAGTAACACCGTAGACGTTTGTCATCACAGTCTGCTTGACAATCTTACGGGTGATCTTTCCGTCAAGTATCTTCGCGATTGGGTCGCCCTCTTTGGCTTCACGTGCGACGGCATTCTTAACAAATTCGGCGACACCAGAATATACATCAGATGGGCGGTCGGACGGTTCCAAGTTCACTTGCTGGGCACCCACCTTATCACCGCCAAGCGCTGCATAATGCTGCAGTCCATTGCACGAGCCGTCTTGATGGATAGGTAGCCGCGATGGATACTGGGAAGGATCTGGGTGTTGGAGAGCGTTTCTCAGTTCACAGCAGGCGGCCAGGCATTGCCATGGATCCTCTGCGTCAAGCCACCACCGTCTGCCGTGTAAACCTTTGTTTGCAGAATCAAGAACATCGTCCAAATGATCCATTGTCCATTGTTCACGTTCCGAGAGACTAGCCTTGTCAAAGCCAGCCAAGTTCGCAATCTGAATTTTCAGCCATCTTAGCCCACTAGCGCCCAGCGGCTTAGCTTTGCTGAAAAGGAGAAGTCCTCTAGCATTGTCTGCGCCCATTTGGTTAAGATAAGGTGGAAGCGGGTAAGCACGACCACGGAAGTCCATGTTATGGGGAAGATAGAAAGTATCGTTCCTATATGCACGGGCAACTTCTAGTTGGAAATTTTGAAAGCATCGGTTTGAATGCATGCCGGATCGTCTGTTCTCGATCTCGCGCATAGCGTTATCCCACTTTTTCTCGGCCGCGAAGCCGTCTTCGGGAGTTGGCTTAGGTGGATGAGGAAGGTCGGGGTCTAAGGGCGCGAGGCTGGCAATAGCTTCTCCGGAGTTCCATGCCTCAAGCATGACGTCGAATACATCGCGATTGATCTTCCACCCAGTTCTTCCAAGAATATTCAAGCCCTCGCGGACCTGTTCCAAACCATTGTTTTCCATCGCTGCCTTGATGTAAGATGGCTGCAGAGTCTCGCCTGGTGTTGCGCGTACAATGCTGCTTTGATAGATGAAGTATCCACCATCCTTAGGACCCGCCCACGGCTTTGGTTGGCAGATCATGGGCAACTGACGACCAAGCACATCTGCGGTAGGCTCCCTAGCAACGATTTTAACAATTTCAGGATGTATATGGACATATCCCGACTTCCTCCCCCAGTTAATTTGATAGGAGTGGTGGAATGCGGGTTGCAAGGTGGTGGTTTTCTTTGTGCCTGTATGCTCCGTTGCGACAGGGACCTTTCCGACATCAAAAAGGAAACTCATAAGGACGGCTCCGATTTTAGCTTTCACCCTAGGTGGCCAGATAGCTGTCGGGTCCTCCTTTTCCAAGCTGTGCATAATCTTATGCCAGGGAGCTCGACCATCCTTCTGTTTACGACCAGCCAGAATTTCCTTAAGTGCTTTCAAGCGACGGGCACCGCTTTTCGACTGCTCTTCCCTTTTAAGGGTTTTCTCCGCTATTAATTCATCCTGAAGGTCTTTCCCGATACCAGTGGTAATTGCAGAGACCTTGATTCCCTTTTCCATGCCTCCACGGGAGAAGATAGATATAACAGCGAGGATGGTGAGTGCTGCCAATCTTTCTGGGTCCAGACTCCGCAGATAAACTCCGTAGTCATACCGCTCTTTCTGCTCGAAAGTCCGAATGGGATTGGCCTCCGCTTCATCAACAAGCTTAAGTTCTTCTTGGATCCTGGATACAAGTCCCATATGCCACTGATTCATAATAGTACCTAGCTTTTTTCCACCGCCAGTCATATCCAACCCGGACTTTTGCATTTGAGTAAATTCGTGCCTCCAACGTTCAAGTGAAGTTCGTATCGAATCCGTCTCTAACTGTCGCTGCCTGAGTTGATTATATAATTCTAACTTTTCCTCTTCCGTATATTTGGCATCGGTTGGAAAAGCAACATTAGAGCCAGTTGAGAACATCGAGAGGGAGTCCTGCAAAGAAGAAAGCCCAAGACCTTTTTGGTCGACAGGTCTAACAGCAGGGGCCTCGTCTGTGGCCGACTCGGGGTTAGCATTGGCAGCGTCCGAGTGTATACTGCCGATTGCAACACGTCGAAGGTCAGAGGAACAGATCTGGACAAAAGAATTTGTTAGCGTTGGCTTCTTCTTTCCGGCATATTTCATAAAATTGATAGTGGGAATAGACAAACCTCTGATAATTCGCCTAACTCTAATTCCGAAAGAACTGGAAGAGCTAAAACCTCCTCTTCGACACCCGCTGTCTTTGCGAAACTCCAATATCTGCGAACTGCTCTGTCTCGTTTAGCACCATGCAACATACGTAGCGCCATTCGAATCATGATCGCATATGTTCGCGCATCTGGTTGAACACCCCCGTGAGGCATGTCAACTTCGAACCACCTTTGCAAGGGCAAGACCAGGTTTTGCTGCCTTGTTACAACCATGTGCTTTACCATCTCCTCCAGATAGCGGTTATGGATGGCCAGATATTCAGGAGAACCGACTGGAAAAAACTCTCCAAGGCGGCTGACAAGATGGGCAGCCCGATCAATTCGGCCAACTTTCAGGGAAATATCCAAGTTTGCCATCATCTCGTCTTCATCACCACCAACACCCTTGACCTTTTTAAGGGCTCTTGGCCTGGTCTGTAGAAGGTCGTCTATGATGATTAAGGATGAAGCATTAAAGCCCTCCGAAATTGGTGGGAAAAGAGACGCCGTATGTGCCGGTTGGCCATACTGGTGACCGGCTGTGTACGAGGAGTTCTCGAATGAAGGATACGGTGTTTGTTCAACGGCGGAGTGATCTGCTGCCGTGGCGAGATGTCGATTGGATTGAAGGGATGGTTGTCGGAGACGATCGTGGGAAATATTGACTGACGTGTTGGCAAAAGAATTCGGGCGACTTAGATGGGAGTGAAACCGCAGGGTGGCCAAAGATGGCAACACCAGACGCCCATTAGAGACCCGGAGATGAGACGCTGCATTTTTCTGACGAGCAATTCGGGATAACATGATTCACAAATTTTCGCTGAAGCAACTAGATAAATTAAAAAAAATATGATGTGAGGATTGTAAAGAGAGAAGAAAATTATAGAAAGGGCCAAAAAATATGCGAGAAGTTAGAACAAAGTCATTAGTATGCGAAAATGCGCAAAAAAGATTCAATAAATTGACAATGAACTTCTTGTTAGCGGAAGATATCTGCTGACAAGCCGTCCTGCAGCCCTTCACCAGTTTAAAAGAGATGGGCAAGGAAAGAACGGGGGGTGAAGGTCTGATCGAGGCGAAAAAGCTGTAGTTCCTGGACGGAGGAATCGGGGGAAAAATACTCAGATTCTCGAAGGGGAGATAAGGCACGTGTATTCACGTGACTTGATTATCGTGTTTTTCTTCGGCATCTCATTTGCGGAACCGCGTCCACATTGTTTGTACAGTATGAGACCTATCAACTTGAACAGTGGCGATCGTAATATTTATCTTTCTTATATTTTCAACAAGATACGTCGATAACAAAGTAATTCAAAATTTCTATGTAGAATAGTACTCAAGCATTCTGATTAACTGTTATAATCTCGGAGCCCCTGCTTAACCCATGCAATGCTATCAATCTTATCTAATGGAAGGATGTTTCGCATGCTATCAGTCAATTTACATTGACCAAATCTCGCACGTTCCATGCGTTTTTGGGGATATTCTCATGACGCCATTCGTAAAGTCTATCTTTTTTACACGTACAACATTTAATCATTCCTCTTCAGTACTACTCCGGGAAGAGCTCCCCCTTCCATTCTGCTTCATCCGATTCTGTTTCATAGCCCATCCAGTCATCTCTGGGTTTGCCGGGTCAATACGCGGCGCGCTCATCTTATCCAGATAGTTCTCACTATCAATAGCTGTTTCCAACTGCGGTAGATTTTCCAAATCCTGGTGCATCATGTAGCTTTCATATACTTGCCATGACTCCTCAGTCTAGAATATCTCGCATCAGCGAAGCCTCTTAAAAGAAACGAAATGCCTATGGAAAAGATACTTACCTCCGCGTCGACCCAATTATAGCTATCCCATTTCTCCTCCTGCATCTTCTTCAAAAGATCCAGATTGCCAGCCAGCTGACCCGCTTGGTCATCTTCAGCCGCTTTGACTTTGATATCAATCGTGCGAGCCTCATTCCCGCCACCCTCATCATCATCCTTCTTCTTCCCCTTCCCCTTGGCGGGAATTTCATCTAACGCATCCAGATGATGAAGTTGAGGATGCACCTGCACAACTGCAGAAACAGGTGACAGATGAAGGTTATCTATAGCCCACCATTAGCAACCACATGCAACACCAGCAAAAAAGCCCAGCGCGCAACTCACTTCCCCTGAAAGCAGCCAACATATAAACCGGATCCCCCTCCTCGGGAATCTTAATACGACCCCCCAACGTCTGCATCCGTAATAACGAAGCTGAGTCTCCATTTCCCATGCCGCCCATTTCCACATCCCCGCCGGCTTCCATCTTCACCTTATTTCCACTAGCAAGAGAACCACCACTGAAACCACCGGCCATGCCGAATGCGCCGCCCTCTTGAGAGCTGCGACTTTTCTTCAGCGCATCGCCGTACTTCAAGCCTTTGTTCACGTCATAGTTCATGCGGGTGTTGATCGGGATGTCGACTTCGACGAGTCCGGTTTTTGGTTTTAGGCGGAACGAGGTGGGCTTTTGACCGTGGCGGTCATCGTAGGGGTAGTCTGGTAATCGATCAAGATATTGGAGGACGTACCGGGAGATTTCGGAGTCTGTGAGGTAGACATCGTAGGATGCAATGACGGGGTCTGAGTCCATGGCGTGGATATGAGGCTTTGGGTACTGGATAGGTTGGTCGTCTAAGGTTGTGTCATTAGTTCAATCGTATTCGTTAGAATTGGATAGGAGTATGGTATATCGTGGGCAATTGACTGCTTTTCTCTTCAATTTTTTTTCCATATCAGGGCGGCGAAGTAGCTGATAAGGGTGGAAAAGTGGAGCACACCGCCTTCCATTCTAGTTACTAAATTTATTTTAAATTTATAGAACTTCTCCTTCGTTTCTTCTAAAGATGGCACTAATATCAAGATACGGTAGATCTTTCAGGACTACCAAATAACTGGATTCGATGACGGCTATAATGTAATATATCAAAGCTAACCGATATTGCTAAGCGATCGCCTGGCAAACAGCTATAGAAGGCTTGCTTTACCTATCTACTAGATGAGTAGCTGGGCATTCTCTTACTCTACCAACAACCCCTACCATTCTCTCATATTGCACAAAATTTAGCGGCTGTTACCAGTGTCAATATATTCACACTGTAGAACGTGAAGATTAATGAAATCAGATTGATTCAAGTCTAATGCTTTTAGACGTCAGGCGTATACAGAAGTAAATAGCAACAAATCAAACGAATCACCAAGAGCTCAAATGGGAATGGTGGAATCTAACCTAATGCGACTGACGCAGTTAAAGGTGGTCATGACAAAATGAAACTCAACATAACTCAAAATCGATTTAACCCCTTGTTATCATAGGATTTTAATTCTTTACTCGTCATCTTCGTCTTCAGCAACCTGTTTGATTCTGTTAGGAGAAATGTCTGGATGCGTGTGATAGCGGGTGTTAACTTACTCCTTCATGGAAGTTGCGTCCATCAGTAGTTTCCTTGATAACACCTGCACGAATACACCAGTCTCCGAACCTCTCGGGCTCTTCGCCATCTGTATTGCGCTCAAGTGCGTACCGTTTGAGGAGACCCTTCATGATTTCCAAAATCTCATCCTCCTTGATAGATGAGCGATACAGTTTGTTCAGACGTTGTCCGTGGTAGCCACCACCAAGGTACATATTGTAGGCACCGTATGCTTTACCGACGAAGGCAGCTTCGGCGAGCCAGGGCCTGGCACAACCGTTGGGGCAACCTGTCATACGCATGACAATGCTGTCTCTAGCCAGGCCCACCTCTTCGAGTGTAGACTCGAGCTTAGAGATAAGAACTGGTAGGTAGCGCTCAGACTCCGCCATGGCCAGGCCACAAGTGGGGAAGGCGACACAAGCAGACGAAGAAAGACGCATACCACTGAAGGAGGTGTTATCGAGCTTGTACTTGGCCATCAATTCCTTGATTGCGGGAAGGTCTTCATCCTTGACGCTAGATAGAATCAGATGCTGATTACCAGTAAGACGGAACTCGCCCTTGTCCAACTTCGCCAGTTCACGCAAGCCGGTGCGCATCTGGAAGTCGGCAGTATCCTCGATTCGTCCGTTCTCAATGAAGAAAGTGAAGTGGTTGAGGCCCTTCTCGTCCTTAAGCCAGCCGAAGGTATCAACGTTCGAAGCAAACTTGAACGGACGAGGTTCGGCGAACCGTAAGCCATCTGGCAGGAGAGCCTCCACCTTCCCCTTGAAGACCTCAACGCCCATGTCATCGATAGTGTACTTCAGACGTGCATGTTTGCGATTCTGGCGATCACCGTGATCACGTTGGACTAGCATAATCTTCTCACAGACAATGTGGGCTTGATCAGCAGGTACATATCCAAACATGCGGCCGGTTTGGGGATATGTCTTCTTGTTGTTGTGAGTGCTACCCATGCCACCGCCAGCGAGAATGTTGAAACCTTCCAAATGTCCGTCGGATCCCTTGATGGCGATCAAACCAATATCGTGCGCATATACATCGGTATCGTTATGAGGAGGAATAGCAATGGTAATTTTGAACTTACGGGGGAGGTAAGTAGGGCCATAGAGGGGCTCGTGGTCAACAACAGCATCTCCCGCGACTTGAACCTTCTTATCATCCTCATCCTTTAGCCAAATCTCATGGTAGGCCGTAGTAGAGGGGAGAAGATGGTCGCTAATCTTCTGCGCGACAGCGTGCGCTTCGCGGTGGTAGGAAGAGAGCTCCGGAAGGGAGCTGCACATGACGTTACGGTTGACATCACCGCAGGCTGCAATAGTAGTCATAAGAGCTTTATTAATAGCACGCATCGCGCCTCGGAGGTTACGTTTGATAACACCGTGGAATTGGAAGGTTTGTCTGGTTGTGAGCTTCATGGTCTCGTTACCATGGGAGCTGCTGATAGCATCCATTTGCAGCCACTGGGTGGGAGTAGCCACACCACCAGCAAGACGGCAACGAATCATAAAGCTATAGGCGGGCTCAAGGCCTTGAGCCTTACGCTCATCGCGCACATCACGATCGTCTTGCATATATGTTCCATGGAACTTGGTCAACTGTTGGTCGCTTGCAGAGATAGCAGCAGTGCTCTCATCCAACAGACCCTCAGCAATGGTACCACGAAGAAAGTTAGACTGTATCTTAATGTCCTCATTTGTCAAAGGTGCGGGCTCCTCAGGAAGGCCCTCAACTTTGTCCACTCCCAAGGATTGCCAGAGACGTGGTTCCCACTCGGAGTAACCAGTCTGATATGCGTCTGGATCCTGATCGTCACCAAGGCCAATATCCGTGAGCTTACGCCCGCCCAAAAATGCAATCCGAGCGTCAAGATCCTTGGCTGGCTTGTTGTAGTAAATCTTATCCTCCTTGCGTGGCCAATAGTGGCTATCGCCCAGACCAAAAATAGAGTAGTTGATAGTAGACAAGTCCAGATCACCAGAGTTTTTCACAAATTCCCATAGGCCACGGCCGTTGACAGGGAACTCTCCCTGACCTGCGGTACTAGTGATGAATACCACGTTTTCCTCAGTAGACAGATCCTCAGAAGGATAATCATCCATGGCCATTACCATAGTCTTCAGTCCCCTAGCACGACCACGGTTTCCGAGACGCTTTGCCAGATTTTGGGCATTGCCATTGTCGGACGCGAATAGAATAGTCAAGGGTGCGCCGAAAAGACCTTCGAGTAGCTTTTCATAAGAGTCCTTAGCCTTGCGCTTTTGGAGGGCTCGAACCTCGGTACCGTAAGATTCAGAAAGGGCGGAAGAAAACTTGGGGTGACGGCTCATGAGCTGGCTGAGCTGGTTGTCCCGACGAAGGAACTCTTCAAGTTCGCGCTTGATACGTTCAGAATCCAGGGAGAACTTGGGCTCGTTGTTTTCCTCGCTTCCGGGATTCCAGCGGTACAAAGGCCAGTACCCGAGGTCAATGGCTTTCTTAGTTTCCTGGAGAACAGTCAAGGCAGAGTCGTCCTCCTGGTTGTAAGGCAGATACGCAACAACTACGGACGGACCCTTGAACTGTTCGGCCTCGGCCATAGCTTGGAGAACCTGAGTGTAGGAGCCGTACACAGCAACAGAGGCAACGTATGCATTGCCGTAGTTCATAGCATAAAGACCAATATCCTTCTTTCTGCGTGTGGGATCCGCAGCGGTGCGCTCAGAGTAAGGCTGGGAATCGATAACAAGCATGTTAACATTAGCACCCGAGGCAAGGACATGGTGAACACCGGAGTTCCCAAGATCATAGGCCCAGGCATCAGAGCCGACAAGCCACCGAGATTCATCATAGAAAAGCTTCTTGGATTCTAGGAGCTGCTTGGCCAACTGAGATTCATCCCTCGAAAGTTGGTCAATAACATCTGGGGCCAATCTGTTGGCCTTGGATGCATCGCTGGCGTTGAGAGCCCAGTTTGAGAGGGATGATTTTGGAGCATCGGTGGCAAAGCTGCCAGCCTTCGATGCTTCTTTAACCTCCCGTACAAAACGGCGGCGGTGCTCCATCCTGGCAATCAGGGAACCAAACCCATATTCAGGGCTGGCTGCAATGGTAGACGAGACACCGGCATGCTTAGAATCCAACTGGTTGGCAATATACAAACGCTCCCCGAAGAGCTGGTTTAAGATCTTCAGATAGGCATTTTCGATATGGGGCTGCTCCAAGGCAGTCTCAGGTGCTGGAACATTGGGGCTACCGACTTCGAGGTTTTGGATAGGAGAGGCAGTGTCCAAGTTCTGCGCAATGCCGCGGAGTGCTTGAATAGCAGTAGATGGCTCAACATACCCGAGCCTGTAACCCACAATCTGTGGGGCACGTCCAGCAGCGGTCGGGGTTAGGCTAGACAACAGATCCATGAACGAAGGGCCCCATCTTGTAGTTTTGCGGACTTGTTCCAGAACGGCGATCTTTTCAACCGATGCTGGAATAGAATTCACAATCTGGACACCCACCCAGGGTCGGTACAGCCGTGCAGTAATGAGTCCAATGTTCTTGAGCTCGCTGGCGGTGTCTTCCCTGGACAGAGCATCTACAAACACTCCGGTGGAACCAAAGATGAAGAGGGCGGATTTGGCATCCGAAGGACCGGTGTATTCGACCGCATTGTAATTGCGACCCACCAATCTCGACAAGCTGCGCCAGATCTGAGAAGTCCACTCGAAGATATCCGCGGCACTGACTGGCCTAACAGAAGAAGCGTCCACGGTTGTTGCAGCGGAACTGGTAGCACGACTATCAACGCTGCTATCCCTTCTTGAGGAGCCTACGGACGAGTTGTCGACACTAACGCTCAAAGGCGTCTGAGATGGCTGCGCAGGGGTAGCAGCGCCCTCAGGGGTCCTGGTGTTCTCTACAACTTCATCGGTCACGGTTGCCACTCGTCCAGAATCAGTATACAATGTCTGTGTACCAAGTCCGGTGGAGTGAGTAGCATGGTGTCCGCTCAAGTTCAGAACGCTCTGTATCACATTCACATCCTCCTCTGCGATGGGTTCGTCGCGGGCAGAATTAGCAGGGTCAAAGAAATGAATGACGCCCTTTCCAGACTTGCGTGCCAAAGCATGAGCAGTGATCGCGATATCTTGTGCTTCTTGAACAGTCTCAGAGTGTAGAAATGTGAAGCCACATTGCCGTATTGAGCTGATTACAGAGTAATCTGGGAATGGAGAAGGCTCCAAGGCGACGTGGATGACAATGGGGAAGTTCGCTAAGCGGTAAAGGTGAGGGATAGAAGAGAGGAGGACAGAGGAGCTAGAGACAACGGAAACTGCTTCTCCCGCCTGCAAAGGGTGGAAAGCAGAGAGGAGAGGATCCTCGTTGTATCGTACCGAGACCACCTGATGAAGCTGTCAATTCACTGCTTAAACCTAGACAAGCTGCATTCCAGTGTCACTCACATCAGGTACTCCCTTGGGTAGGACACTGCGCGCCTTTTCTTGCTTGAGAGCCTTCAATGGTTTGCTAAATGAAGAATCTGCCTGCAGGGATGGCTGGACAGAGACCACCACGTCGCTAGTGAGATAAGCGACTCTCGCCACTGAGATATAAATTAGTATTGTATCCTCAGTGATAGCAGGGTATAGTCAAGTCTACGAGCAGCGGACCCAAAATTGAGGATAAAAAGCAAGAAAGCAAGAAAATGACTCACCTGCCTCTCCGGCAGTCGAAACGGGCGCCATATCGGCAATTGCCAGTTGCGCTATGCAGAGCGCAAAGGTGGGATGATACTAATAGTATATAGAGTAGATATCACCACATACGGTGACTCCACACTCAAATAGAGCTCAATCGATGAGGGAAAAGGAGGGAAAAAGGAAGAGAGAGTGACAGTCTTAAAGACATATAAAAAATTAAGTAGCTTGGTTCTTTCCCGTTTATCGTCCTTCAAAATTAAAAGCAGTGAATTTGTTCCCCATGGACTTTCTCCGCCATCGGGGTTGGATCAGCAACATTCTCATTGGACTGCGATCACGACATCGATGCAAACGTGCGCGGGCGGTGGGTGCAAACATCCTTAATCAGGTCAAGTGCGGGCAGCAGGTCGAGCACGTCAGTTCTTCAGCGGGCTTTGCTTCGGCAGAATGCTGATAGGCCGGTTACCTTTACTCTGTACGATCATGAGTCTTCCATGAGATCTCGTGTTGCGGCCGAACATGGAAGATCCACCCGTCGGCGTCGAGAATAAAATTCATAATCAATATCCTCCGTAATTGAAGGAAGATTGCTCTGTAAGAAACAGCACGGCGCAGATGATAGCGATGCCTTTTTTCGGCCAGGCAGTACCTCCTAGTAGCACTAATTGACCCCCCTCCCATTGCCCTTTGAGTACTCCGTAGTAGGAGGCCAATCGGTATTTGATCATCCGGCTTGTAACTTCTTCTCGGGCGAGAGACTCCCGGTGTGGTTACTAATGGTCAGCTGAATCCTAACACCCCATCATATGGGGAAAGAACTATTTTTACAGAGCCCGGCTCAACCTTTCTCACTTGATTTCTCCAACGGAAGGAGAAGAGAGAGGTTCTTAACAAGAACGAAAGAACAAAGGAGAGAAAGAAAATTGAAAGATTACAAGCAAGCCATACAGTTGAGTAGTATGCCCTGTGTTATGAATACCTTCTTGTCTTTTGTCAATCATGATAGAACATTATGCAATTCCCTGATATAATGCATGAAAAATGATCCAGAAGACGCCGAAGATGAAACCAAAACCCATATCAATATCAATGTACAAGTCCCAGACGCTAGGGACCACATCTAAGAAACCAACCCGTTCGTCCTTATAGCTGAACAAACACATCCTTCTCCATAAGAACAACTTCTATTGGCCGAATATACCTTCGCGCAGAGAAAGTTCTAAAGCTGCCTCTGTAATCCGCTCTGGACAGCAGAGAAAAAGAGCTCTGAGCGTTGTCGGGTCATCCTCTCTTGCGACCGTATGGCTTGAGACCAGCGATTTGTAGATCATCGCACCACTTTAGCA
This sequence comes from Aspergillus bertholletiae, assembly GCA_009193595.1. Classification (NCBI taxonomy): domain Eukaryota; kingdom Fungi; phylum Ascomycota; class Eurotiomycetes; order Eurotiales; family Aspergillaceae; genus Aspergillus; species Aspergillus bertholletiae. The sequence goes on from ML736257.1 coordinate 74,919, forward strand.
ATATATAGTTATAATGAAAACCATGTAATGTGAATTGAGTAAGAGATGAGGCTGTTGACATTAGAGCCTCGCCGCTTATGAATTAGGCATTTGCAGTACGAAGAGGAGCATTGAGACTCGTCTCCGCAATCAAAGGCACCCATGTTAAGTATGGATTTGGACGCACTTCCTTCTCGGAGGATTGACCTGGACTTGAACGGATGGCTTGTAGCGGATCGACGACTTCCGGCCGCTTCTGTTTACCTAGTTTCGCCCCAGTCCTGCATTTTAACGTTCATACCCGGTACTTCATAAACGGGTTGCTGTAAAGCAGCCGCCTGGACAGCCGATTGAGAAGGTTGTGGAGGGCCCGTTCCAGATCGACGTCTCCGTTCTCTTTCGAGGGGGCCGGGAAGCTCGGTGCTGTCGCCGCGGGCACGGAACCGCCGCCCCATGGTATCCATCCAGTTGCCTTCCTCATCCTCGCCTAACCAATAATTGCGACCAACACTAATCATAGCACGACCAAGCTTTCCCTGCCAGCCTTGGCCATCAGGAGTGAACGGCGAGAACGGCTCCTTATCGATATCGGCGACACTGGCCACACTAGCGATGGAAGTGTTCCGGCTATGAGTTGGGAGCTGAGTGTGACGAGGCACAGCAATATAAAGACGCAAAGATTGGCGGGCAAATGCTAGCATGACAAGAACAAAATATGTGCGGACGATCCATAGCGAGCAGATAAAGACAATGCTTTGGAAGCTTTCCGGCTGTGTAACAGGGTTGCCTAGGTTATCGGTACGTCTGGCATACTGATCGCTCTGAGAAGATGACGATTCATACTTCGGGTTGGTCAAGCCAGCAGTCTGATCAATTGTTTCGCTACCGGATCCTGAGGTATTTCCACTCTCGTAGTGTTGGGAGACGACAAGGAACCATGTTACACCAAATGCCGCGGTATATGCGGCGTTAATGACGCTGTCGAAGAGGTAGAGCCAAGCGAGAGCGAGGCATTGTAGAGGTGATTGCTTCCGGATATGTGGGAAGAGTAGTGTTGCGACGCCGAGAGCGAGCAGGGAGTAAAGGTACATAGACAGCTGGACGGGTGAAAGATGGTAGCCGGTTAAGAGCGCAAGCAACCCGTAAAGGCCGCTAATTTTATTCAAAAGTAAGGATAGCGTGATGAGTGAAGCCCCGGTCCGCAGGCTCATGACATAAAGGAATGTCTGTTGTACTCCGGGGATTCATTCTTAGTACGATCGATTAATCTAGACACGGAACGGGAGGGCCATTTTATCACGAAATTTTAATTTCTGACATACCTCTGGCCGCGGGATGCGGAGAAAACGGGTTGGTGAAAACCCCATCTTTGATATCGCCGATGGGTTGCTGTGGTAGTGGCACAAGCGATGGGAGGGTGCAGTAGAAAAGGGAAAAGGAATGGAAGCCAATACGTTCAGAAGAGGAGAAAGGGAGAAGGCTGGAAGTCAGCAGTAGTTGGGTCACGATGCCATGCGGTATTGTCACACAGGGGCTTGATTTTCCGGACGATCCGCCCCGCCGATCGCTACTGGTTTCGCCTATTGAACGCCAAGAAGTGAGCGGCCCTTAAATGACGTTTGTACGGAGTACATTGAGTTTTCAATGATTTGGTTTAGGGTGTAGGTTTGTATATACTTCCAACCATCACTTCAAGGTCAATTTGAATAGCCGCCTGGGATTCAATCATTTCTCGCTGTCACGCTTCCGCATTGTTCTTGCGTGGATAGGGCTTAGTTCGTCTCGGCAGTCAGCAATATTGCATCGGGCAATACGAGTACGGCGTTGCCGATGCTAGCGGGCATTCCGAATATGTCTGCCTTGACCCTGCCTTTTCTTTCCTTTTCATATGTCGCCGTCTCCTGATCATGTTGGCTGAATTTTCTGGGTCACGTAGTCGCGGATAGTATGGTAAATAGTATAATATGTATTGTAGACGTTGTCCAAAATTTTACTAGAGCCATGACATCTTAGAACCATAACCTCAAGTCTGGGTCGTTAAAGACAAAAAGGATATCGTAGAAATCTGAGGGTAAGCAACGGGATGCTGATGCGATGTAGCAAGTAGAACGCCAAACTCTCCCACCAAGCACCAGGCGGCCGTGTAGGAAAAACAGGAAAGAAAAAGAAGGGAAAAAAAGAGGCAGCTTCGATCTAAACACGCTATTCACTTGAGAAGCAATGGGAGAAGAATGTACATATTAAGAATAACAAAGCAATATCGACAATCTCAAATCTCATCATTGAGATTGAGAAAACAACTTGGTGAACGTAATCGAAGGTGGCGACCAGTTGGTACATTACAGCAATCAGCACGCGCATCCATCATTAGTTGTAGTCTCTTTTGGGGTGATGTTCACATCGATTACTGGAGAGTAACAGTCAGTTCTGAGAATCTTGAAAGTGACGCCGAGAAAACAAACCTTGGCTTTCCCCTCTGCTACCTTCGCCTTCCATGCCTGGTAAAGCCTGCGCTATCCGCCGGAAAAGTTGCTTGACATTATGGCCAACCTTGGCGCTGGTTTCGATAAACATCAATCCGTTCTTCTTAGCCTCCTCTTCACCCTGCGCGGTTGTAACCTCACGTTTGTCGTTAAGATCAGTCTTGTTTCCAACTAGAACGATGATAACGTCATTGCCACGCTCCCCTCGTACGTCGTCAATCCATTTCCGAGTGTTCTGGAATGACTTGGCGTTTGAAATATCGTAAACAACAACAGCAACACTCGAATCCCGAATGTAGGAAGGGATCAATGACCGGAATCGTTCTTGACCGGCTGTATCCCAGAGCTGGAGTCGGACAGTTCTATCTTCAAGGTACATAGTCTGAAAAAAGGGGTTAATACTGGCATGAGCGATCAAAATTGCGTCGAAGCTTGGACCCTAGAATCGAAAGGCTGGCTAGTTGCAGAGAGATATACCTTTGACAGAAAGTCGATTCCGATGGTCGCTTGATATGTGTTATCGAAAGAGTCGTACATAAATCTCGTAATCAGGGACGTTTTGCCAACTATATGCCACGATCAGAAATTTGCAAAGGCCAAAGACGAAAGGAAAACTGGAACGTGGTATCTATACCGCTCTGTTCTCCTAAGAACACCAATCTGTGACACAGTCAACAATTAATCCAGACTACAGGGGGCTTTGGTACACAAGTGCATACTTGAACTTTTTCAAAGGGTTCGAATATGACCCTACAGCGGAAGTGGATGCCATTGTGACAAGAGAACGTGTGAGGAATGGTAGGATCAGGGGTAGCGCAGGGAAAGTCGCAAGTTTTACGGAGAAAGCCTGTGGAAAAAATGCGCAAGGGCGTTTTAATGATGGAAGGACATGAAAGAGAGAATGTTATCAGAGACCAGATACAAAGACTAAACAAGGCGACAGCGTCGTTCAGATGGGCGATTGGGGAGGCGTGAAGTCAACTCGAACCCATGGATCAATATGGGGAAACTGTACGGTCAGTAAATGTTATGGACTGACAAACCAGCATTAAACTCCGACCGCCTCCCGATCGCGGATTAAATCCGGCCCGACCTGTCCATCATCATCAGCGCAAGGTGCGGGTGTTGTTCCAGACGAGTGATCCGGACAAGAGCTCCGCTCCACCGCAATCCTTCTATCGTTTGCGAGTCTTTCGTTAGGTGTCTCAAGGCCCTGTAGCTTTTTTGCTGTTTCCTCCAGCTTAAAGAATCTTGTCAAAAGTTGGAGGTCACGATGGGTCTCGTCTATCCAGCTGGTTCTGCTACCGTGTCACTCCTGGTGATCGGGGGCTGTGAGTGATCTCGTCCAACGGGGACATCGGAACCGCATGCTAATGATCTCTCGCAGATATGCTTTTCCACGGAGATGGCGAACAATTCAATGTAATGAAAGAAACTTAAAAAGTTACCTCTTTTATAGCATGCCTTGTTAACATGTCGTAGGTTGGTCAATTCCTCGAATCGGTGTCTCCATATGCTTGGGCAAACATCGGTATCGCGATGTGTATAGGTTTATCAGTCGTTGGCGCAGCGTGGTACGTCTTAACATAGAGCTATGCTTCCTGTTATATCATACTCATGGCGTGACTATCTAGGGGTATCTTCCTCACAGGTTCATCGATTGTCGGCGGAGGTGTCAAGGCACCAAGAATTCGGACGAAGAACTTGATCTCCATTATCTTCTGCGAAGTAGTAGCTATCTATGGTGTCATCATGGCGATCGTTTTCTCTTCGAAGCTCAATCTCGTCGGCGACGACGAAATCTTCTCTGGAAGCAACCAATATACCGGGTATGCACTCTTTTGGGGTGGTATTACTGTGGGCATGTGCAATTTGATCTGCGGTATCTCTGTGGGTATCAATGGAAGCAGTGCAGCCCTGGCCGATGCTGCTGATGGAAGCTTGTTCGTTCGCCCTACCCGTAATCCTGTCAGAACAACAAGTGAGCTAATATTTTTGCAGGTTTGTAAAGATCCTTGTTATCGAGATCTTCAGCTCTGTCCTTGGCTTATTCGGGCTTATTATCGGGCTTCTGGTGACACAGAAGGCTAACGAATTCAAGTGAGCCTGTTTAATGGCTAATGGGGAGGTCTTCGAGAGAGAACCATGCGAGTCGGGGTAGGAACCATTGTATGACTTCTATGTTACAGCTTCACTTTATTCTGGTGTTCTATTATATACTGCATTATGGCGTATGGATCCGATGTGACTGTAGAGTCTTTTGGGTATGCGTGAATAGCATTGATTGTCCCGCTGGTTTGCCATGATGTCTGGGTTGGTGTACAGTAACAGGCGCTGGGAAGTAATGGAAGCGCCAATATTATCAATCCGATAGCGCACTCCTATGTATAGCACTGATCTAGATTCCACATTATTCTGCTGAGATATTTATAGAAAGTTGGTGATCATTTTATTATTATTGACATTGATAAGCTTCGGCGATAGCACTAAAGTAATACCTATTTATTCGGAGGGTTCCCCGCATCTTTAGACAACTCTCTCAACAATTCTCGGAACTCCAACAAGATAGCACCCAAGATGGCAGACAACAAACTCAAGGCAGCGATATTGATTGTGTCGGACACGGCTTCTAAAGATCCCTCCACGGACAAAGTTGTGGACGTTCTCACACCTTTATTCTCCGCGGAGGGGTCAAACACTTGGGATCAACCCACTACTAAGATTGTACCTGATAATGTACTTGATATTCAACGAGCCATTTGTGACTGGACAGATGGCCCAAATTGGGTGAATCTCATCCTTCTGAGTGGTGGTACAGGCTTTGCAGTTAAAGACAACACCCCCGAGGTTCGTTGGATCAGCTCTAGAGTTGCTCTGCTTTTCTAAAGTCGTTGATTAGGCTGTTTCGCCCCTGATTCATCGCCACGCACCTGGTCTGGTGTGAGTTACATTATCCATGTATCTTTTAGACCCTAACATAAGGTGGATACTGATTGAAAACCCCCAAGTCATGGCATGATTGCCGCTTCTTTGCAAGTCACACCCTGTAAGCTGATATCTACTAACTTGTTACTCAACTGCTCGCTGACAATCATTCTAGTTGCAATGATGGCTCGACCTGTTGCAGGTGTAAGGGACAAAACATTAGTTATTACTTTACCTGGCTCGCCAAAAGGGGCTAAAGAGAACCTCGATGCAGTCTTCAAGCTTCTACCGCATGCGTGCACTCAAGCAGCTGGTGCTGACTCTCGAACCATTCATGCAGGTGGTGTCAAAAAATTAGAAGCAGAAGCAGGGTTGTCTTTGGGGAACAAATTGGAACACCCCCATGACCATAAACATCACCACCATTCTCACTCTCATTCTCACTCTCACGGTCATGGCCATGGCCATGTCGCCCCGAAGGCACATACGATACCATCCGAGAGACCGCAATCAAACGATCCCAATGCAGGCCCAAATCGACGATATCGCGAATCCCCATACCCAATGCTATCAGTAGATGAAGCACTTGGAGTGATTAGCCAACAAACTCCTGATCCAGTAGTTGTTGAAGTTCCTGTAACCACTGCCTTAGTCGGATCGGTTATTGCCGAAGATGTCTACGCCGCAGAAGCTGTTCCAGCATACCGAGCCAGCATTGTAGATGGATACGCCGTGATCGCGCCTGAAATCACAGATGCTGGAGCAAGTACTAAGGGAGTTTTCCCCGTGGCTTCTATTTCTTACGCCAGCCCAGGAGGGTCGTTGTCACCCCTCGAGCCAGGAACTATTGCCAGAATAACCACCGGGGCACCTCTTCCACCGAACTCCAATGCTGTAGTAATGGTTGAGGATACAGTGCTTGCTTCTTCAACCCCTGATGGCAGAGAAGAAGCAACAGTAGAGATACTGACAGGTGATATCAAACCGAACGAGAATGTCCGTGAACCTGGCAGTGATATTGCGCTGGGATCAAAAATCCTCCAGAGGGGAGACCTCATCACGTCAGTCGGAGGCGAAATCGGTCTTCTAGCAGCATCTGGAACAAAAACCGTCAAGGTCTTTAAGAAGCCATGTGTGGGTGTTCTAAGTACTGGAGATGAGCTCGTTGAGCATGATGACTCGAGAAAGCTCCATGGAGGACAAATTCGTGACTCTAACCGCCCATCTCTCCTCTCCTGTCTTACCTCTTGGGGCTTCCCCACCGTTGACCTGGGAATTGCCCGTGATACACCAGTGGGCGAACTGGAACGGAGCCTTCGGGACGCTCTACGTGGAGTTGGTAGGGCGCATTCTAGCGTAGATGTGATTATCACCACTGGCGGCGTGTCAATGGGTGAGCTCGATCTGCTAAAGCCTACTATCGAGCGTACTCTAGGCGGGACCATCCATTTCGGCCGCGTGTCCATGAAACCAGGCAAACCGACCACATTCGCTACGGTTCCATTCAAACCATCGTCGTCAACTCAACAAGTCCAACAAGAGCGTGAGACAAAACTTATCTTCTCATTACCTGGAAACCCTGCCTCGGCTCTCGTGACACTCAATCTATTCGTGCTCCCCTCGCTGCACAAGTTAATGGGCATGGGCGAAAAGCAAACGGCCCTCGGCTTATCTTCAACGCTTGGATTACCGTTCGTTTCGGTCAGTTTGACTCATGAGGTCCCGTTGGATCCCAAGCGCACTGAGTACCACCGGGCCATTGTGACAGCGTCTCGTTCCGACGGTCGATTGTACGCCTCTAGCACAGGCTTAGAGGGAGTTGGGCAGCGAAGCTCTAGGGTAGGAAGTCTAGCAAGCGCAAACGCGCTTCTAGTGCTTCGACCAGGAAGTGGAAAGATTGAAAAGGATGCATTGGTAGAGGCATTGATGCTGGGACCGGTTGTAGCAGCACAGTAAATGTCGTTTAGTAATAATATGCAATACTGCTGTCATAGAATGTCATTTCCCAGAAACCAGGGAAATCATGCTATCAGAAGTTAATCCTCAAGAAACGTGCTCTCAGATATCGTTATCCCGTCGCTCTTCAGTCAACAGGACTTTTGAAATAGTAGACAGTAGTCAATGAATGCTATAGTTATATCGAAAGCACGATCTCATATATCCCTTCCACAATCATTCGTCCGCCCACCTCAACTGAGACTCCTCAGGATCGGGGGTGTTACAATACTTATCATATTCTACATTAGATTCGAAATTTCCAGGTCATCCTAGTCTCCCTCGCAACCAAAACTCATAGCCTAGCCAGACTCTACTAATCATGTAAATATAGATGGGGAAGACATGATGGATTATATCCCAGTCTGAGGTAAAAGGCTCTAAAAATAAATACCCGTTATGATTTAAAGTTTTGTAGGGACGTTTTCATGCCTCTTTATATAATGACCGGACAGCATGCTTGACTAATGATATTAGAACTACGATGAGGAGAAGGAGGAGGAGGAGGAATACAGCTTATAGTTAAGAGATCCAAGGGGCCTCGAATTGTTCTATGATTATATGCATTCCTATGTCAATTTGAGTGGAAGCAAAGGGTGTCCAGCATATCCTATCCCAGCTCACGACTGAACAACTGAATAACTCCTAGAAGATGTAGCGTACACATTACTCGTGAAAGCAGGATTGTAGGAGGGGAAAAGAAACAAAAGACACAAAAGATTCTTATCTATCCCACGTTTCTGAACAGGATATCATACCAGATAACAGCCTGACCGTTATTAATATGCGAAGAGATACAAGTGGTAGCAAACTAGCACGAAAACCATCTACATTGATCAACCTTTGTGGATTTTCCAGTTCTTCTTCTTCTCAGCCCGAAACGCAGGAATGGTGTGGTCTTTACCTTGCTTGCGAGCGATTTCTACTACAAGGAATCGCACGAAATCCGAGAGGGTCCAGTAGCTGCTATGTGCACTCAGCATATTCAAGTATTGGATGTTTAACGGTCCACCACCACCGGAAAGGTAGTAGTCTATTTGACCATTGTCGTTAAGAAGAAACATACGTTTCTCTGCGATCTCTTCGCGGGTGAAGTCGTGTGTTTCAAGCTCGACATTGGAGGGAAGTTTTGAAATGGCGGCAGGACGCGAAGGTGCTACAGTAGCGGCAGCCATTATGGAGGGAGCTGAACTCCAGCGAAACACGCTACCGAATGACTTCCAGAATGATGCTGATGTGCTGGGGATAGAGGTTACTTTAAGTGAGTTGGCTAGATCGCTGTCAACGGCGGCATTAACACGGTACGCGACAGGATCAGTCGTGTGCATAATGTTGTAGAGATTATCCACAGCCAAACATCCATATGTGTCTGCTTCTCCTGCCACGCCACGCACTGTATCGTCGCCTTTGCAGCCAGGCTTCTCCCTTCCACGCCGCGGTAAAAGATTCGCTTTGTTGAGCAGTAAGAAGAATCCAGCAGGGCTTCCACAAATGAATAAATCTTTGGTGTCAAATTCAAAGATGTCCCCAGGAATACTAGTCTTGGAGAAATCAATATCGGGTACATGTGTGGGCTGATGACTGAGTATATCTAATGCCATTGCACTTCCGAGGGAATGAGCAAGTAAATGCACGCGGCCATGTTGTTGAAAACCTGGGTTGTTCTTACACCATAGCCGAAAGATGCGGTTGGCTTCTTTGACAACTGCTTGGATCATCTTTGGCTTATGATGTGACATATAATAAGGAATATCTAACATGACATCGCTGATCAATGACCTAACAGCCGGTATTGTCTCCGGAGTAATGTCATGTAGGGTGAACTTGTTGCTAATTGGATCCTCAACGCCCTGGGAGTCGAAATTGGCGTCCTCTAAGGATAAAGTCGAACGCCAATTGACCGGAAGAATCATGATACCTCCATGGCCTTGGCGAACATGTGGCCACACTGGCTCACTGTTTAATTCCATATTTATGTTCCTGCGAAAGGCATTAATAGCATGTGTGAAATGGAAGCTTTCCATACGTTCCGACAGCTTCTGGCCTATACCATGGATAACAAGAACTAGATCAGTTGGTGTGGGACGCATCTCTTCTATGGCGCAAGCATAGCAAATCTGCCTGCCACCACTTGCTGTGGACACAGTGCGGGACTGAGTACTGCGGAGGTAGTTCCTGACATCAACAGGATTGGGCTTAGATGGATGTAACTGGTCCCATAATCGTCGATTGAAGCCACGAATAACCGGTATGCCAATCTGCCGCCCTTTACGAATTGCACTAAGTGGTCTTCTTCCTCTCGATACCGACGGTAATAAACTGGGTCGAAGAATTTGTGCATCTCTGCCATCGACATAAATCACACTGGAATTGATGTGTTGCTTGACGGTTTCTGAATGTACAGCTGGTCCACCAGCAGCCTGACTCTCAGTAAGAGAGGCAAGGGCCGGATTGGGAGTGGCAAGTCTCTCAGGTCCACCCGGAATAGGACTCGAGGTTTCTTGATCACGTACCAGAGTGGCTGAGCTGAGACGCTTTGCATCATCATTTGGCCATAATCTGTGCACAATTTTCATTTCGGCGTCTGCGCCGTTTTCCACACAGCTATTAAGCTCATCTTGCCATGTCTCGGACCAGGGCTTCAGATATACGTAACCATCCTCAAGCTTATTGGCAAGCTCCGTTTCCACGGGTAACATAGTATTCTTGTAGAACCATGTCGCACGAAGAACACTTGAGATATCATGTAGAGGGCTCCAGTATATCGGTTTCATCTATCAAGTTTAACGCTAGGATTCGAACCGAAGGGACACCGGGAACTGAAATCTTACCTTCAAATTTGGCAATTCAACTAGATGGAGCCGCGATACACCTACGGGAATTTTCAGCTGAGCTTCCTCGCTATCACTAGAATCGGCAGAATCATCTGGAGAGCCATCTGGAGCTTGTTCTTGATATATACTGGTTCTCAAGCCTGACGGCTTCTGAGTCACATGGCTAAATGTAGTAGTTTGGTGGTCAGGTCGATGCCCTTGATCTCCATCATTTGGCGAAGTAGACTCAATTGAACGCCCAAATACGCTTTCGGGTTGATTTAGAGGGGCTCTTGCAAACGGCGAGCCACTGATGGTGCCAGCACGAGAAGGGAAGCCACGCCAACTTGTGCTTTCTACACCCTCAGAAGCTGTACCCTCGCTCTGCGGGGATCCGGCAGTCCTGCGTCTTGTCGACTTGGGATTACCGCCCGGGGATGACTCTCTCTTGCGATAACTAAGAATGCCTGATCTATCGCTTGTACCCATGGCACGATCCGAAGAATAGGGAATACGAGATTTGTCTCCGGAATCCTTGACGCTTGCCTCTGGGCTGCGACACGCTTCATCGCCCAGAACGCTACCAGGGGCGCTCGGGTAGCTTTTATGACTCCCAGTCCAACTCCTATCTTCATGACTCCCTGATTGTCTTTTGCAATCCGTGTTGAGCAGGAACTCTTTCCCAGGTACCGCTATTCCCCCATTTCGGACGGATGAAGAGCCCGCACGCGAATGCTTCTTTGCCGCTAATTCGGAATTGGTAGAACGTAACAAGGATAACCAGGACTTCTCGAGCGCGATATTATCTTTGACAGAGAAGGGTTGAGGTGGAGCTCTTTCGTTACCTGGACCTTGGTTACTGGACGGCGGGGGTAAAGCGGTCAATGGGTCATCGATAGGCAAAGAGGAGACATAGAAGAACTGAGGATGGACTTTCGGTGGCTCGTCTAATGAATGCCATGAAGAAGGATCAGGGTCGTCATTTGCCAGAAGACATGTCGGGCCGTAAGTATGGATCGGGCCTGTCATTGTGGGTACTTCGTGAAATGCCGTAAACACTTGCTATCAAAGGTCTTCAAAAGGAAAGCACGCGGAAATAAATCTATCAGCATAAAACTAGCATTGCTGAAACACGTAGTGATTAGCGGTCTGTAATGTTGTCTAGAACTCGCGTCAGCAAGGGAGGATCAGGGTAAACGATAGCTTCTGAATAGCTTATCGTGCGGGCTAGGGAGGATAATCTATAAGAATAGTAGTGACAACAGTGAGGCAAGCATCATTAGAGGTCCAGATTTCGAGTTTCTCGCAGGTAGGAGTCGACAGGCGTGCATGTTTGGCCAACAGTGTCATTTTTGCTTGTTGGTCCGCGTCTGAGCCTATGACGTCGTCCCACGTGCTCTGGCTTCCCGCGGAAATTTGTTGGCCAAAAAAAAAAGACCAGAAACAAAAGACACGTCGTCTATTGCCTTAAAAGCACTACTCCTAACTGCCTTTAAATTTGGTGTGAAGTGACTATGGATTTGAGGATAAATATCATTGTTATTTTCTATTAAAAAAAAAGCGACTATAAGAGGGGTGTGATGCAATGTGGAGAAAAGAACAAAAGCTGAAAACAAAGCTGCGTCACTCAAATGTCAACCAGAGGAAGCAAAACAGGAACAGAAATAAGCGATAATCTGAATTACGCGAGTGGCCATCAAAGTCTTGCTCCACGCTCCACTTCACTAGCACCGGCACCTAAACTTATCTTTGCGTGGGGCCATTGCCTCGACCTGGAACTTGGTTGTCAACAGAGTGGCATGTCTCAGCGTAATTCCCCATTAAGGGCAGTGCTCGCATGTATAGTTTCTGACAGACAACTAAAGTGGCAATGGGGGCTCCTAGCATATCGAGGAGCTTATACACGTCATGCATATGCTTGCGGATCATACTGTCAGGAGTACAGAAAGTGCGAATCCTCATCTCTTTGACAATTGCTTTCCAATTATGGAGATTAGAGTTGAGAAGAACTGGATTCGTCGAGCTCTCTCCATGAAATCTCAAGGTTCTTTTGTTATCTGAGATCAACCGTTGTTGAGTAGCTTGATCAAACTGGAACTCGATGACTGGTGGCCTGTTTTTGGACCCCCAATACCCCTTGATTCTCTTGATTGATTCTCCTGAAAGCCGACATTCATCATACTGTTGCACAAGAAATGAATTTGCACTGACACATATCATGACCTCCAATTCTGAATATAGCATCGCCTGTATTGGAGGATTCAATGAGATAGGAATGACCGAGTGTGGTCGGTGGTCTTTTATGCCACGAGGCTCATGAATGATTGCCTGAGAAGCCTTCGTCATGCTTTCAGTCTAATCCAACATTAGTGCTTGAAACAAGGTCATTTGGTTGACAGAGGTACGTACGAATCCATCCACTATCTTCTTTCGTAGACCTTTGAGACTCTTCGATTTGTGTTTCTCACTCGATAGGTTTCCCACATCTGCTGTTCCTCCAAGCCAACCATTTTCCCCAAAAAGCCTTTTGTGCGAGGATCGTGTCTGGCCAAGCAAGCAGTCAGTGTGGTCGAGCTCGAATGACTCCCACTCGTAAATGCTGGTTGGTTCCTTGTGCTGATCATCATACTCTAGAATTGCAGCCTGACTGGTAATGACATCTGGGTGTGCGTCGTAGGTTAATGTATACTCATGTCCACCATGGACAGCCGCGGGAAACCTTTTGACTACAGATACTTCAACAGGTAATGGCTGGGCTTCATGGACTGGAGGAAACGATGAGGTTTCTGGGTAGTATAGAGACTGATCAGATTCTGATCTGGAACCACTTGATCGCAGAGAGTTTGTTGATGTATCTGAAATGAGAGCAATGTCTTCCATCTCAGGGGACATGTTCCAGAAAGATCTATATTTCTCATAGAAAGGATTAAGTTTCACGACATCCTCATGGAGAAGCCTTTGGCCGCTGCAGTTAGTATCTCAAACCGGCCTGTTGGGGGCTTCAATTGCTTACACTGGACTAGACATGATGGGAATTGCCAATGACGATAGTTCCATTACAGTCTGAACTTATCGAAGAGGAGGGTGATGCCTTTCCCACAATATGGAAGAGTATAGAGAGCCACAGGGAGTTAAATAGACAAGGGGTGGAAATTTAGTACAACTTTTGACAAGATAGACCATGTTCATTTGATGATGAGCTTGGTAGATCTGTTTCTCTGACAACCCATTGCTATTACTGAAGTTTTAAAAGCATCGTATTATCGGTCTATATGAGATTTATTATAGCTACCGACCTATTGAATACCATACCTATTAATGAGGGACGTGGTGCTATTCATTAGCACTGTATTGTCAAATAATAGTAATTTTCATGATAGGCATTATATTCACAGGCACAATAGGATCTCATTGAGGCCATGTTTGTGACTGCACTGTCGAGTGTCCATTATTATTGTGTTCCAAGTTCCTAACAATGAACAATAATATGCACTGATACTAGACTTTCATGTCCAAAGTATGCCCACTGACTCGCCACTTTCCATTGCATTGTACAGCAATTCGGGACAATCATAGCCCATGCCCAGTCCTCATCAAAGCCTGGTTGCCATGGAAATAAGTAAAGCGTGTTCTGTTACACCTTACACCCTCGAGGTAAGGCTCTCACACTCTATGGCTTCTTTTGTACCTCTCTACTTGTGCGCCACATCCTAATTGATGATGTTTGGAGGAAGCCGCCTACTCTATTAGTTATCCGATCTACTCGGCATGCCGTGAGAATTGCCGGTTTCATTTAAGAGTACACGGGAACTAGTAGTATATGATAGTACCGTGGTCTTTTATTGGTCAAAACAATGTATTTTCAATTGCTGGGTAGAAGTCGCCGCCAGCCGCACTGGAAACATATGAGTCGTTCGTTCTACTTTGATTAGGCCCTATTACTACACCAGGTAATGTCCATAATAGGGCACTGTTAAAAAAAGCCTACAGAAAGGCACCGAGGATTGTGGCTCCCCACACTAGTCTTGGAATAGATAACGAAGAGCCGTGGTACTATTTCGCCAGTTGGGAGCTCCACCTAAGCAACTCGACAAGCTTGATTCCGGAGTAATCAAGGAAATCAAGACGGTAAGATGTGGGACTCAAAGCGACTACCCGGGATCGTAAACACGGTAGTTTTGGAGTTTTACAAGCAGATGAGAGCGTCAGGAGTGAGTGTCGATTGGATGGTGAAAAGGTGTATTACCCTTAGTCATGGACGAATTAGTATTGTAAGCGGGCCTGTAAAGCATCAATGCTCAAATTGGTTCACCGATTAGCGTTCCTGACATGATGCATCTGCCTCCCACAATCGCCGTACCTATCTCCATAATACCCATTCATACTCCGTATGCTCCGTATTTGGTACTTAAGGGCCCCATCGGTTAGATTGAAAGGCAAAAGCATCGGCATGTTCGGTGACCAATGGCAGGCGGCAGAATCAGCGCAGAAATCCCGGCGGTTCTGCCGATGCTGGGGGTCACGTGTATTTGCTCCACATGCCGACTTTCGCTTCCGCAGGGACTCCAGACTTTCGGAACGAACGACGGCACTGACGTTCTCAGTGTATCCCCCCACTTTCAGTTACTCTTGCTCTACTTTGTACTCTCCCCCAATGGCATACCGCCATTTGCTATTGCTTACTAGCCGGGGCCTTCCCTTGTTCCAATGCATTACCTGATCCCCCAACTTAAGCAACAACGTACAGTCGATCCAACCGAAAATGAATGCCGTTGTGGTTCGCCGTGACAGCCTTCGATGCTGCTCCTCGGGTTCCCTACCCAAGCTCTCATTTATTCATAAATGAGTGCTTCACCCTTTGAGTCTTACTTCTTCTCCTTGTAACACATTCACTTTACCTCTTTAATTATTCATCCTGGTGATACTTTGACTTTATCTACATCCCCCAACTGTTACCTCATACTGTCATCTAGCGACCCTCATCCCCACAACTGCGAAGACCAGAGCAGCCAAAAGCTTAATTTCGCACTTACCGCCGGTATGGCTCAATCCCAAGAGAAATACGACATTGTCATCGTGGGCGCAGGCCCTGTTGGCATTCTTTTGTCCCTGTGTATGTCACGATGGGGTTACAAGGTTAAGCACATCGACAACCGTCCAGTTCCCACTGCCACAGGTCGCGCCGATGGTATCCAGCCTCGTTCCACTGAGATTCTCCGTAACCTCGGCCTGAAGAGCCAAATTATGGCCTACAAGCCCGCCAAGGTTTACGATGTCGCATTCTGGGATCCTTCCTCTGGAGAACAAGGTATTCATCGCACTGGCAGCTGGCCTAGTTGCCCACGTTTCATCGACACTAGATATCCCTTCACAACCCTTGTCCACCAAGGAAAGATCGAGCGGGTATTTTTGGACGAGATTCAAAAGGCTGGTACGACAGTCGAGAGGCCCTGGACGATTAACGGATTCAAGAATGATGGTTTGGACGAGACGTACCCCGTCGAAGTGCAGCTGAAGTGCCTTGACACCAACGTCATCCAGACGGTCCGCTCCAAGTACCTCTTCAGCGGTGAAGGAGCCCGGAGTTTTGTCAGACAGCAGCTTGGTATCCAGATCCATCACAAGGATCCCATCTCCTATGTGTGGGGTGTTATGGACGGTGTTGTGAGGACAAACTTTCCTGATATCGAGGTGAGAAAAATCCCAGCCTCCATGGTTCAACTGATCAGACACTGACGAACTTCTTGCTCTAAAACAGACCAAGTGCACCATTCACTCCGACGCTGGTTCGATCATGGTGATTCCTCGTGAGGACAACATGGTTCGTTTGTATGTTCAAATCGCTTCATCCACGGACCCCGACTTCAACCCAAGAAAGACGGCAACTGCGGAGGAAGTTCAAGAAACCGCGAAGAAGATTCTGAAGCCATACTGGATTGAATGGGATCGCGTAGAGTGGTACTCTGTCTACCCAATTGGGCAGGGTATCTCTGAGAGGTATACCTTGGACGAGCGAGTTTTCATGGGCGGAGATGCCTGCCACACTCACAGCGTACGTCAATCTATCCTTTGAGGATACGTTTCTTATTCAAGCTAACCCTCCTTTAGCCCAAGGCCGGTCAGGGTATGAACACTGCATTCCACGACGCTTTGAACATGGCTTGGAAGCTCCATGCTGTCGAATCTGGACTCGCCGATCGCTCTATTCTGAGCACATACGAGAGTGAGCGCAAGGACATTGCCGAGACATTGTTAAACTTTGATGCGAAATATGCCGCCTTGTTCTCCAAACGCCGTCCCACTGCTGGAGAGGTTGGCTCCGCTAGCCATGCCACTGTTGCATCTGGTGAGGAGGAGGATGAGTTTGTTAAGACGTTCAAATCATCATGCGAGTTTACTAGCGGTTATGGTGTCGCTTACAAGCCGAATGTCTTCAACTGGGATCCTAGCCACCCAGCCAAGTCGCCTCTATTCGGTGTTCCCGGTGTGAAACTGACTGCAGGGCGCGCTTTCACCCCCTCAACAGTTACTCGACTGGCAGATGCCAACTTTGTGCATTTGGAGCAAGAGGTGCCAGCTAATGGTGCATTCCGTATCTTTATTTTTGCCGGAAAACCGGAAAAGACGAAAAAGGCTATCACAGACCTTGCGGCAAACCTGGAGAAGGAGCGCTCGTTCCTGTCCGTCTACCGCAGACCCGATATTGCCGATGTTTCATTCTTCGAGCGCCACCAGCCTCACTCCAAGCTCTTCACCCTCTGTCTGGTGTATGCTGCGCAGAAGAACCAGGTCGACATGGAGACTGTACCCCAGATTCTCCGCGATTACCACCACCATATCTATGCGGATGACCTCCCTGACGTGAGGGTGCCTAATGCCAAGTTTGCCGCACACGAGAAGCTTGGCTTTGACCCCGAGATGGGAGGTGTGGTTGTCTGCCGACCAGACAGCCATGTTGCCTGTACCGTGCAGTTGGTGGAAGGCAACGGCACCGCAGATGCCCTGAACGCTTACTTTAACGCTTTCTCGGCCAAGCCGCTAGGCCAGGACCAACAAAGTCGTCTGTGATTCATGATTAACCTCTGTATTTTGAAGCTTTTTGATGTACATAGCAACTTGGTTTTTTCTTTCTGTCATTTTGGCTGGGTTTAGCCTGAGCACTTTATGTATGACCCGCATTCTTAGCATTCGTTGTATATATACCTGCAATAGAAATATATCCTTTAGACCATGAACTTCAGCTTCGACCATATTCCAGATAATATGCTGTATTATTAGTTGTGTAACAAGGAATGTCATCGTCAGGTCATGGGAGCACTTTCCTGGTGGTGTGTGCGGAACATATAAGTTGAAATTTAATCCAAGTTCTCTTTGCGGAAGTCATTCCCCGCACAGATTTAATCAATTATCAAGATCTTCAACAACAGCGTGCTTCAGCATTGCAACGATACCAACAACCAGCTAACAAGATGCTTTCTCTAATTCTTTCTGCTGAACTCACAGGGTAAGTGTGCTCCAAGTGTGGTTTAAAAAATATTACAAGCCACACGTTTTGAGTCTCCCAGTATTCTCTCTGTATTTATTTTCATAGCTTCCCCGCACCTCACCATAGCACAATCACAGCACGAGTACTAGCTCACCTTAGTATAGAGTCACCAACCTTCGCCCTCAGGATACTCCTGAGGACCCCTACTATTACACTTTCAAGGTGCAATGCACGTCCTGTCGGGAGACACACCCGAACTGGGTCAGCTTCAACCGCTTTGTAAGTCCGATCTGGCGTGATCTCCTTCCCTCTACTGTTGTATCGATTCTTAGAAACTGCTTTGACCTAAGCTAAGTTTGAATCATACAGGAGCAACATGAAATCCCTGGAAGCCGCGGCGAGGCAAATTTTGTTTGGAAATGCAAGGTTTGCCTGGTCAGTTTGTTAACCATATGCCTCGCCCTGCCTGTAGCTACTAAGTGTGACTAGAAAACCCATTCTGCCTCTATCGTCGCAGGTCCAAATGTGTATGAAGCAGATGAGGAGCGCAAGGGTCGGAAAGTGATCGATATTGACTGTCGCGGTCTTGAATTTACTGAGTTCAAAGCTGATGTGAGTCGCTCTTCCCCACTGCAAATGATGAGGCATGATTCTAACTAACGACCAGGGTGAATGGGAAGCTGTAGGCACTGAGTCTTCCACCCCCTTTACGGCTATCGACCTGTCTGAGGGCGAGTGGTATGACTATGATGAGAAATCTGGAGATGAAGTTGCCATCAAGGAGATTACCTGGGAGGTGGGAAGAACTTGATAGGTATTTAGTGAGGCTACTGCACCGTAGGTGATTATATGGTCTACAATAGCATTCTGACTTGTCTAATTTATCTTTTCTGTTTACTAAAATTGCCTGATGATTGTGACCGGAAGGGTAGTATTTATATTTAGTAGTGTTTTCATGCTATCAACTCTGCAGCGTGGTATTTTCGGACAATACACGAAAAGCTGTATAATGAGAGATAATAACCGCGAATGCCATATATAATGAGCTAGGAAGAATCAAGAGTGCATTTTTACTACTAGATCTGCCCTTGTGTATGCATGATAAAGGCGGTGTTAGGGAACAGCATTTTATTGGCTGTTTCAAAACCGGCAGTATTGCATTTTCGCCGACAAGGAACCTTCAATCTGCGCTGTCAAGAGTTGGCGACCGCGATAATCCTTTTACTAGCTTAACACGCGACCAGCACATACAGCTCCCCGACGCTGGAATAAGTTTTTTGATTTAGCTGTTTGATAACTGTCCTGCCGAATTGACGCCATATTATCAAACGGGTTTCGCTATCTTTAGAGCCGTTGAGTCGCGGACCCTGACCACACAACCATAATCATGAGTGTCAGTAGCTAGCACTTGCTCTTTTACGATTCAGGTCCTGCTGGACCTATTAACACAGCGGTTCTGGACTCATGCTGACTTCCGTCGTAGTTCCAACCAGTCAACCCCCGCCCTTTCTTGCAGACCAGGTACGCATCATGATCGTCACATCGCTCTCTTACAATCGCATTGAGCTTTTCTTTTACCCAAACCAGACGACTGGAGTATTGTATATCTAATAGAGATTCTATAGGGTCGGTACAGAGATGGTTATTCGTCTTAAGTGGGGTCAGACCGAATACAAGGGCAAGCTGGAGAGTATTGACTCGTACATGAACGTGCTGTTGCGGGACACGGAAGAGTTCATCGATGGAAAGAACACAGGAACTCTGGGACTTGTGCTTATTAGGTATGCTTGATTATTGCTCTTGCATCATTCTGGTGGATGGGTGGTTCTCTGCAGGACCCAAATTGCTTTCGGTCCAATTTTATCATGGCAAAAAAAACTTTCGCTGATCTCCTGCTTTACACAGGTGTAACAACATTCTCTGGATGGGATCGGCAGACAACGTTGAGATGACGGATCTGGGACTGCGGTAGAGATATATTCGGCCTGACGTCGTTTATGAAACACCATGCGAGAGCGAAATGCATATACCAGCTTGTGTCTCCTTGGGAAAGATACGTCGGTGAGGATATGGACGAAAAAGAATTGTCAAATGAGCTTTGAGAACTGGCTATCACAGGCTCTGTCTATCTTCTTGTTTCTGGCACGAGGCGTTTTCAATGATGGCTTCTAAATACAATTATTTTGGGTGAAATGGCAATTCAATCCGCAGACGACGAAGAGCCTTGAATTTGCGATCTAGGGAACAAGGAAATGGTCCTTTTTGTTATCGCTGGCACTCGATCGTCGAATAATGGCAATGTCGTGCTGTTTACGAAGCATGCGACATTGAAGTGTCTTAATGTGTTGAAGTATATAACCGTTTAAACCAACCCAATTCAAGGAAGAGTGGTAATCAACCGATAGTTTTTCTGAGACATGGACTGTTTGGAGGCCATAAGTTGATCTTGCACAAGGGTTACCTAGTACTATCGATTATCCCGAGCGAATGAAATTACCCCACCCTGTAGAAGTTCCCATGGGCCATGGCTCAGGTCCGTCCTTCTGCCGAACCACATCTGACGGAAGTGATAGTAACATCTTGTTAATTGGTTGAGCTACTTTTCAATCAATCACTTATGATGAACATCCATACTACTGAAAATCCAGATGGCTACTATGATCTCGGGTCGTTCCACCGGCCGGTGACGACTGCCAGCTCCGACGCTCAGACTTGGTTTGATCGAGGACTCATCTGGACATATGCTTTCAACCACGAGGAGGCAGTTCACTGTTTCGAAAAAGCCATTGGCTATGACCCTACTTGTGCTATGGCCTACTGGGGCCTTGCATATGCTCTAGGCCCCAATTACAACAAGCCATGGCAATTCTTCGACCAGGGGGAATTGGAGATGACTGTCCGGCGCACTCATCGAGCAGCCGAAGATGCCCGAAAGTATGGGGTTACGGCGAGTCCCGTAGAGTCGGCACTTATCGAAGCCGTCCAAAAACGATACCCACAAGACCAACCACTAGGGGACTGCTCATCTTGGAATCAGGGATATGCCGATGCTATGGGATCTGTCTACCAAAGGTTTCCAGGTGACTTGGACGTCGCAACATTGTATGCAGATTCGTTGATGAACCTGACTCCATGGGAGCTGTGGGTTCTGCAGACTGGCCAGCCGTCGTCAAACGCACGCACCCTTGAGATCAGGACGGTGCTAGAACGAGCGTTAGCACAAGACGGAGGTCTCCGTCACCCCGGCCTGCTGCACATGTATATTCATCTGATGGAGATGTCGGGCGCACCCGAGACGGCTCTACTAGCTGCGGATAACCTACGTGGGTTGGTGCCTGACGCAGGCCATCTTAATCACATGCCTACCCATTTGGATATTCTATGCGGCGATTATCGGAAGGCAATTGCATCCAACTCTGAAGCGATCCGGGCGGATGAGAAGTTCCTTGCTCGTGCAGGAGCTGTTAACTTTTACACCCTTTACCGGTCTCATGACTATCATTTTAGAATTTATGCTGCTATGTTCGCGGGGCAGTCAAGGGTTGCTCTACAAACCGCCAAAGAGCTGGAATCATCCATCCCAGATGAGCTTCTACGCCGTGAGTCACCGCCCATGGCCGATTGGCTTGAAGGGTTTTTGGCAATGAAGGTGCATGTCTTGATTCGGTTCGGCCAGTGGCAAGATATCATGCAACTTGACGTTCCACAAGACGAGAAGCTGTATTGTGTGACGACCGCAATGATACATTATGGGAAAGGTGTGGCGTTCGCCGCAACGGGACAAGTAGACCAGGCAGATAAGGAGCGAGGGCTGTTCCATAGGGCCTTAAAGCGTGTTGTGCCTACTCGTATGCTGTTCAACAACAAGTGCATTGACATATTAGCTATTGCAGAAGCAATGCTTGATGGAGAACTAGAGTATCGACGGGGCAATTATGATGCTGCTTTTAGTCATTTAAGACGGTCCATCTCTCTAGACGATAATCTTCCTTACGACGAACCGTGGGGATGGATGCAGCCAACCCGGCATGCTTATGGGGCTCTTCTCCTCGAGCAAGGGCGGATTGAAGAAGCGTCGGCAGTGTATAGTGCTGATCTGGGTCTAGATGACACCTTACCTCGTGCACTACAGCATCCGAATAATGTGTGGTCGCTGCACGGGTATCATGAATGTCTGATTAAGCTTGGCCGAATTGCCGAGGCACGTATTATCAAACAACAGTTGAAGCTTGTGGCAGCTACTGCTGATGTCCCGGTCCAATCGTCCTGTTACTGTCGCCGAAGTGGCGTTGATCAGGTTAAGTAGTTCCCTTGACAGAACTGTAGTTTCGCTCCTTTGCTATAGTGGCAATTTGACCTGTGAATAGCCTTCTCTGATCTTTGTAATTATTCTCAAATTATGTTGACCCTTACTATATCTACCTTCTGAAACCATATTTTGATCACCATGAAAAGGTAGCGATTGGTAAGACTACTTTCAACTAGAAAGATTCTCAGAGGTTAGGATGCAGTACAACCTAATTTCACTGGTTGCTACTAACCTGCCTATTGCTGAAACAGGGCGAGGCATTTCTATCAACTTGCCGCGATATTGCGAGGCGGTTGCATGGCCTCAGTCTCTGGTACAGGGCCAGACCCTCTCTGCACTTGGGCACTAGAAGGGAGATAGACATTCTAGAAGCACGGTACGAACTTGGATACTCTGCTTGAGCCTAGGAAACAGTCCATGAACTCCGTACTGTTCCATGTAACGGGTCACCTTCCTGATGGGGAGGACAAATCGCCTGGAATTTTTTGGTGGTGTACCTATCGTCAGAAAGCCGCTGAGTCCAAACCGAAAAGGGCACGGCATTTTGCCTATCCCAAGTCAGGTTGGTCAACAAACCCCATGCCAATCCCCCTCACTGGCGACGATCTCTTGAATTTCTCATTTGGAACAAGAGTGGGTAACTAAGTGCCACTGTGATTGACTGCGTATTTCTCAGGCACTGGCCCCACCCTCACCAACTTTGATGGTTCACCGCTCCATTGTTAAAGTCTTTCTCGTCTGGCGTCTTTCCAGTCCACTTCCAACCTAAGGGACCTCCCCGGTTCTGACAAGTGAACTCACTATGGAATATGCCCGATAAACTTAATACTTCAAATAGTACTCTGGAACACGGAACTCCATCCATGCTGTACTGCGTGTTAGCTCGTGGAGAGATCCACTGTGATGGCAAAAAACCCCAGTCCACTTTTTTCCCGCCCGAAGAAGCAGGCCTGCCGACGAAATGGTTCCACAGCAGCAAAGTTTGCTTTGAAGAAGTCATTGCTAATCCACTTGAATTGACGACGGCAATTGAAAAATGACAACAGGAAGGCTCATTGTTTAAACGTGCTCGTGCTTACTATCGGACGATAATTGGGAAAGTCATCGCCTAGCTTTCCTACGATAATGTTTTTCGGGTATAGTAGTACGTCGATGGCTCAACCGATGCTGTACGAGGTCAACCTGCGTGGGAATGAAGCGATTGATGCATATGATAAATATGGTCGGCATGTACAGTTGCGGACAGGGTGGATAAGTGCATTCAATTAGCGCCATAGGGGCATTACTTCGTAAAACCCGAGGGGCAAAGAAGAAAGCTCTAAAATAAGCAGTAATTAGGGTCTAATATGAAGTTATCGCACTGGGAGGAAAATCACCCGGTCCCTGAAGGGGTTTATCTCCTGGCAAGCGCAAACATTCTCAGACTCTTTCCTCGCGGAGCAAATCCAATCATACTTTTCCTGCTGGCTGAACTCGACGAATTTTCCGAGGCTGCCGCGGCTATAATACCTGGGATTATACAGGTGGTATTCATGCGTGTTTCATATAGGTGAGTTGTTCGCGGTTCCATTCCCTAAAATACAGGATGGGTGGAGAGGATGGAGACGGGCTAAACCGTGAAACTGCAACTACCGTTTAAAACGCTGCGAAATAAGAATCGTTGCTTGCCCGCCCTATGGAGTCATTTGGCGGAGGAAAAGCCCCACCATGATACTCGTCCCAACTCTACTGTGGCGATTGCATCAGAGAATTGGGGTTTCAAGACTGCCATGGCAGATCGCCCCTATCACAAAGCATTGGTCCATCTGGCTTTCTTGACCTTCTTTGCAGGACAGATTCTCCATAGGAAACTGCTGTCTGTGGGAATCCGTCGTCACTATCAGCTCACTATCAGCATCCATGTTGTCTGAGTGGATCGGGTTAGCTCAATGAGAAACCCGAGACGAATCACCATCCAATTTAGACGGCTGGTGTGTTTAATTGAAGACTATCTTTGGTTCACTTTCGGCGATACCATGGATTGAAGCAAGTCAACCGATCTCCGATTAAGATTCTGAAGGCTTCCGCCAGTTCCGCCCACTGTGGTGGCTCTCTCGGCCCCATTGGCCCGCTCTTTCCAATGATCTGCTTCGGAATTCGCTCGCTGATGCTTGGGAGGCTTAATAGGGCTGTTGGCGAAAAAAAATCGAAAGAGGGAATATGAGGCAAAAATCAGTTCACTCTGATCTTGGCATGCCACTGCTTGCGGTCGGTTCTTAAAGCCCCCTGGGCCCACAGCCATTGTTCCACTCTTGTCCTCTGGATTGTATTGCATTGTTGCTCATGTTGTAGCGGCTGTTGGTTCCCTGACCATGTATTTGCCGCTCTCCAATGATGTCCTCCTCCTGGTTGGGGAGTTTCTGGAAGACCACCAAGACCGATATAATCTTATCTTTGTATGTCGACGCTTCCATGACCTCTTCCTGCGTTTAGTCTATAGATCCGCAACGCTCAAGAATTGTGCGCAAACCCGATCCTTTTTACATGCCATTCTCCATAAGCCCGAGCTGGCTCGGTCAGTGCGGACCCTGTACTTTGATGACTGGCAACAGCATCCATCTTTCTCTTCCATCTCTTCATCTCAGCAAAAGATGATGACATCATTGAATAAATGGGCTGAGACTATCAGCCACTCTTATGAGGAATATGTCAAGTGGGAGCAGGATCTTCTCCAGGGCGTCGAGGAGGCCTGGATAGCACTCGTTCTGCCTTTGGTGAACAATCTGAGACAGCTCCGACTGGTGTACCCGAAAAAAAATGCATACCTGGATCGAATGCTGCTGAGGACTATGAAGGGTGAGAAACCTTTTGATGTACAGCCCGCACTCAGCATGTTGCAAGAGGTGTCTCTCAGCCATCAGGATTCTGAGGAGGATACCAAAGGCAGCTATGTGCCATCACAGGTATTTCCCTTTTTTCAATTGCCATCCATGCGGAGATTTTCAGCGGATTCGGTGATTGAATGTGGCCCTCCGCAAGAAGATGGGCACACACCAGCAACTGAGGTCCTGGCGGCCGGGTCCTCTCTGATCTCGGAGATTACTTTGACGTCTAGCAATGGTTCCCAAGGAATGGAGAACTTGATTGCTTCATGCGCCTCTCTCAAGTCTTTCAAGTACCAGCATTCTGACTCACACCTGCTTGCCGAGGGCTTCCAGCCATCCGCGTTCTACCGGTCGCTGGCAGGTAGTAAGAACAGCCTACGTACTCTTTGGCTTGATAGTTACGGGAACCATCTACCATTCACTATTTCCGGGGTCAATGAAACCCATGACGAATGGTTTGGTAGCTTGGCAGACTTTACCGCATTGAAAGACATCCGAATCCGCCTTACCAACCTGCTAGATATCCAATATCAACCCGAGCCCTCTACTGTGCTTACCGATATTTTGCCGCTATCGGTGGAGTCCCTCTTCATTGAAGGTTGCAAAGAGAATACCCTAGGGATGTTGATTTTGCAGCTGAAAATGGTGCTCAACAAGCGACAGACCCGCTTCTCTAGATTACGACGCCTAGATATTGAAGGTTTCTTCCATGACGAGGAAGATGAAGATGCTTCGGGATACCAGGAGAGCGCGGCTACTGCCGGGGGCCAGAAGACAATCAAGCCGCGAGTATACGAAATAGCCGAGCCTCTCCGGGCGGCCTGCGCTGAGGCTGGGATTGACCTCTTCCTCTGCGACCGTGCGGTTTCATTGTGACGTCGCCATCATTGCATCGTATTAGTTATAGACCTCCCGCTTTTGTTTGCATAATACCCGATAGATCCGATAGATCCGATAGAACATGCTTGACCTTGACCTTGGCGCCCTTCTTTGTTGTCGCCTTCGTTCCTCTCAAATATGCCGATTTCCTTGAATCAAATGGCGTTTGGACATTAAATAGTCCTCTGGGAAACTCTCCACCGTACCTAATTATTCCTTTCAGCCTACGGAGTGATCAAGATGCCTCCGTGCATTGCCAATAAAGTCTATTATTTTGGCTTATTGGAGTATAGAATTCGCTGGCGGCTTTATTCAAGATTACCTGGCTCGAATGGTCATCGACAATCGCCCACCATGCTGAGACAATCCAGTCGTATGCATCCTCATTGGATGCTACTGGCAGCGCTCTAGTTTTACTCCTACTAGGAGGATATTCTACACCGAACATGTGATTCTCATCATGCGGGGCGTAGGAATCGTTGGAGCCGTAATTTGCTTCCATAGGCTAAGGTACTAGTCACATAAGACCCCAATGCAACATCGATAGAACCGCAGATTAAACCCTGTGATTTATCTAAATTTGCCAATCTGGAGGACTCGGAGTGGCGTAACGAGGTTTGTCTGTCTAGCAAAAAGTGAGAGAGGGTTTGGCTTATATACCAGATGCCTCGGACAGGAAATATCGTGCGGCATCAACCGAAAGGATGAAACCCTTTTCAACTTCATGAAGGCCATAGTCCAACCGTGACTGCCGTAACCCTACATTAGTAGCTTTCTCCGCATTCAGGTAACATTCGGGTTGGGCGTTCTCCACAACCCCGAGCTATCTGGAGTTTCTTGTTGAGTCAATCACGGTTGATCCAATAGGAGCCTTACACCTATGGGGCCAGTCATCATCATCAGACCAGATGTTCCTATGCATGAGAGGTCGTCTTACCCTGGAGGCCTGACTCGCCCCTTTTCTTGCTCCTTGTCGCGATCCTTTTCACTCCTGTCAGTGATTTATTACTGGGGCTTTTTAGTGACTGGTCTCCCTCGACCTTCCATTGCATTCGTCTGGTGTCCCCGAGATTCCTTGTCATCCCCATTGATCACTCTAGACAATATACATACATATACTATATACTATACACCATGGCACACGGCCCGATCGATGAAGTGGGAGATCCCGCCTACAATCGCGAAAGGAAAAACGAAAATGGGGAAGCGCCGCCGATGTACGACGATCCGTTTGGAGATGAAGAGTTTGCAGAGGTCAAGTATCGCACTTTGCGCTGGTGGTAAGTAGTGCGCCCGTCAGATCTAGGGTATAATAACGCAAATCTATTTACACCCTTCTGAATCCGCCAGGCAATGTGGCATGAGTACGTTTCGACCACATCGAGGTAACCCGCATTATTCGCTGATGTGATGGATAGTCATGATCGCCGAGACTATTTCGCTGGGCATTTTATCGCTCCCTTCAGCCATGGCGGCGCTCGGCCTTGTCCCGTGAGTGTTTATTGGCAATTTCCTTGTCAAGACTTTTGGTGGCGTAGTGGCTGACCCTAAGCGCTTTCCTTGGCTACCCTGAATAGGGCTGTGATCCTCATCATAGGCCTCGGCTTGGTAGCGACATACACAGGATACGTTCTTGGCCAGTTCAAGCTGCGATATCCCCATGTGCATAGTATGGCAGATGCTGGTGAAATATTATTGGGCCGATTTGGTCGCGAATTCCTAGGCACAGCTCAGTTGGTCTTTTTGGTCTTTATCATGGGTAGTCATATCCTGACTTTCACGGTCATGCTGAATACATTAACCGAGCATGGTACTTGCTCTATTGTGTTTGGCGTGGTCGGCTTGGTCTTATCTTTCATTTTCACTATACCTCGGACCCTGAAGAAGGTGTCGTGGCTGTCAATTTCCTGTGAGTTGAGGGAGTCGGGTTTACTAAGGGGAAGGGTGATTGGGCTGACGATCGCAGCGTTCATCAGTATTATGGCGGCCGTTCTGATCACGATGATCGCTATCGGAATCCAGCGACCCGGTGATGGACATATCGATGTGACTGTCGATACCAGTTTATACAAAGGCTTTTTGGCTGTAACAAACATCGTCTTCGCCTATGGTACGTTAAGTAGGATCGACCTATGCGCAACATACGCTAACCGCGACTATAGCTGGCCATGTCGCTTTCTTTGGCTTTATCTCCGAGATGGAAACACCGACAGATTATCCGAAAACCCTGTACCTGCTCCAGGCAACCGATACCATCATGTATACCGTCACGGCTCTAGTCATTTATCGCTATGGTGGTAAAGACGTGTCGTCCCCCGCGCTGGGATCAACCAGCCCATTGATCTCCAAGATCGCCTACGGCATCGCCATCCCAACGGTATCGCTCCTCTTAATGACTACATACTGCAACGACTAATGACGGGCTACTAGATTGTAATTGCCGGTGTGATCAACGGCCATGTTGCCTGCAAATATATATACGTTCGTATCTTCCGCAATACAGATCGCATGCAAAAGCGCAATCTGGTGTCCATAGGGTCGTGGATCGTGATCGCGCTGGTGCTGTGGACGCTCGCGTGGATCATTGCAGAGGCGATCCCAGTGTTCAACAACCTGCTGAGCTTGATAGTAAGTTTCACATTCCCTGGTACATGCATACATGCAATCCGATGATGCTCACTATTCCGAAGACAGCATTGTTTGCCAGCTGGTTTACATGTAGGTTCCCCCTCCCGACCCTTTCCAGGACAAGATGCTGATGCATGCAAAAACAGATGGAATGAGTGGCATTTTCTGGCTTTTCATGAACTGGGGCAATTACACAGCTTCCCCTCGGAAGATCTTTTTGACCGTGGTCAATTTGATCATTGTCGGCATTGGTGGATGTCTGGTGAGTGTGCTCGACTTTCCGTTCTTTCATTTTTCCCTTTAGCAACCAGCATGGACTAACGACTATCAGTGTGGGCTAGGGTTGTATGTATCAGGCAAAGCCATCCATGACGACCCCAGCAATGCTAGTTTCTCATGTGCCAACAATGCCTGATTGACGGCTCTATAATGTGGTTAAAGATACCCTCCGAAGTTTATATCATGACTTGTCCTGGGCACTATCTTATTTAGATATTTCGTGGAAACTCCCAATCGATAGTCCTTTTGGTTTTCTGGTTTTTAACTTAATCTAATGGCACATCCCTCGTAATGATTGAACCAGAAGCACGGAGATAGGTATTCTCCTAGGGTCCGCCGGTAATTAGCCATCCTAGACTGCGCATTTGCCTACACCCTCACCTATCATCAATCACAACTATTGATGGATACCAGATAAGTGAAAGTGTGTTGCGTACACCCGAGCCCTTACACGATGACACGCTGGCTTCAGACAAGGCGATTAAGGACAGTCAAAGGATTCAAGACCCATGTTGAAAGAGGGGCATGACGGAGGAGTGATACTCCTGGCTAGTTGGAGCCCCCAACTCGCTTCACAGCAACAGATGCTCTTTGGGAAGTTTTAACCTTATAATTCGAAAGAAGACCAGTATCCGAGCCTTTTCCTACTTGAATCCTGCCCCAATACGACGGGACCCATGATAGCGCCGCAAAATATGCACACATGACGATTATACGACTTACGACTGTATCGTAAAGCTTGTTGACTCGGCCCAGACGCCTACACCAACTCTTTCCCCAAAAGCAAACCCGGGTTTTTACCATCGATCTAACTTCCCACAACCACGTCGGATCCAGACTTGAACTCACACCCTATAATGTTTCCCAGCCATGACATCCAAAATAGTATTTCATACGAACCATGGCCGGTTTTGTAAACGCCCTAACCTCATTCCGCAGGCAAAAATCCCCTTTTTGCCTAAGCACAAAGAAGCCAAGGAAAGAAAATAAAACAAGCAAATGTGCTACGACCTTCCCCATATCCAACTTACCTGGCAACTGTACAGGCAATTGAAGCAAACCACCGAACAATGTCCCTTCCCCCGCTAGTATGTACCAGAGCTGCTAGACAACCTCCTTCACTTGCGCTCAGCAAAAGTCTCAGTCCCCGAACCAAGTCCCCGCGACAGCAGCAGACTGAAGTGGCGAATGAATGTCTGGAGCCGAAGACCGGGGGTATGTGGGGCTTCCCTTTTTCTATTGAATTTGAGAGCTTGAGTGAGGTATGTGGCGCCGGGTCGGTTAGGAAGTGTCATTCTGCGTGTTCCTCTCTTTGTCTTTCTCTCACTCTCTCACTCTCTCACTCTCTCACTCTTTCTCTTTTAAGCGGCGGAATTGAGCTATGGGATCCGAAGGGTATTGATTCGGGGGGAAGGCGGGGGGCGGCTCTGTTGTGATTGATTGATGGCATGTAAGTATATGGTACCGACGTAAGGTGTAGGGGCAAACAAAATGTCGAGTTAACCTAAAGAATCGCTGAGTTTGTGTTGGCCACAGATAATCATATGATAGTTGTTGTTCCTGAATTCGGAGGAAAAGGAAACATGCATTATTAGTGTCTTTTTTTTATTTTTTTATTTTTTATTTTTTTATTTTTGCCCAGTCAGTCAACACTGCCAGCTAAAAGTGTGTTTTGTTGTTCATCATTTCATGGAGACTTTGATCATCATTAGTACTAGTACTATGTCAGCCACATGATATATCAGTGATCCAACCAGACAACCCCAGGCCTTATATGTCAGTTACTAGTTAGCGATGGGAGATTTCTCTATGAATAGGATCGTCAACAGATTTTTTTTGGGAAGTTCAACCCATTCACCACATTGGTTAAACCCCTACCTAACCGAGATGAACAACAATTTAATCTAAATTGAACCCTCCGGCCAAAGACCAACTGTGACCCACTTCACCCATCCAAGCTCAGTTGTAAACCAGCAACCAGCAACCAGAGAGAAAAACAGAAAGAGAGTCAAGACAGAGAAGACCCTGCCAAGGCCAGGTACATCCACTCTTAATTTCTTAGCAACCACTGGAAAAACAAAAATAAAATAAAATAAAAAATCATCCCGGAACAAGCGATCTCCGAGAAGCCGTAATTAGGTAAAAAAAAAGGGTCTGAGAGCTTTCGCCAAGTGTCGTGGGCGTTCTAGAGCACTACAGGGGCTACTAAATTGCAGCGGTATGGATGGATATATTGAAAAGGTTCCGTTTGTCCATGGAGCTATGGAGAACTAACTACTAACTACTCCATACTAACTACTAGGAATCCTCATGCCCAGCCGCTATCAAATACGCGACGGGGGGTCGCTTGTTGGGTTTTTTGGCCGAGGGACTTCGTTATGGGTGGCGAGTGTGTGGCGTGCCGAGGCTGATTGACTTTTGGTCTGCACGCTTTTGACACAAGGGAAGTGGGCCAATTGTTGGCACTTGGGGTATAGTATACTATACTGACCGCTTAATTGAGAGACGAGACCGAATACGGAGAAGAAAATTGAAAAAATAGAGAGAGAGTGAGAGATGGTAACAAAGGGAAAGAAAAGTAAGATATAGATGGAGGTTTAAACAAAACGTAGAGGACTAAACCCTAGTAATATATCTGTTAGATTGTGTTGTATACCTGAAACATTAGTTAACTGCAATAAGTATATATATATACATTATACTCTATATACTATACACTACACTACTATACTACTATACTATATACTGCTATACACTATATATAGGCTAATATAGGGTAGCAACTGATAGTGGTTCTACTTAGGAAACCCACCAGAAGATCATCGAGATCAGTCATACCCAATCTTCCTATGAGAGGGCTTCTACTGTACTCAAGTCGAAGACGCGGACCCTCTTCCAACATTGAGTTCACCCTCAGAGAGAGATTTTCCTCGGACCAAAGTCAAAATATAGGATCAAAGCTTGAATGGCAGTACTTAGACCATGTCTAGCATCAAGACGATCTACAATGCATGATCCATCGCGGTTAAGGACCAATAAACATCCAATCCACTTCAAGGTTGAGGACGGGGGGAGCGCTACGTTAAGCTACAGGGCTGTTGTCTGAGAATCTGTTGTGAAGTTGTACAACTTATGCTGCCTGCCAGCCCCACTGAGGAAAGTCAAGGATCCGGCAATGACCTCAGCCTGGATCATTTCTTACCTATGACAGCGAGCAGACCATGAACATCGATCGAGTGGGTCGAATTTGCAGATTCAAATGATAATTTGATCCTCATCGTGATCGCTTATCAAGGTCGATCAGACTCGGGTTATCGCAGGCATTAGAATACAGATATGGTGATAGAATGACACAAACAGCCTCGGCAGCATGATAACTTCACGATAAGCGCGCGCAATGGCCAATCCGCATCGATAACAAAAGCGAAGTAACGAGATCATGTAATGGCGTCCACTAGGACCCTCAGTGGAGCCGAAGCTTGACGATCTTGGCGCCATTCTACCCGTCCATCAACATCCAAGAGCGTCTAAGATGTCCAATGAAGACTGGAGTGATTGCCGATGGCGACGCTGGTCAACACGACCTTATTGCTAAAACATACGAAATGCAATTGCGCGTTCGCCCACGTAGCGGTCCTGTTTAATATAAACGATCCACTTGCCCCAGTTCCCGGCACATCCGCCGTCCCCACGAGCATTAATCATCCTTGATGCATTGCAGAGAATAATCCGGCTACCGTATTGTTGTGTTTCCCCTACTAAGATGAAGAAGGAGCCTGATAATCCCGATATCGATGTTTAGACTCCACGCCCCAAAAGGGTGAATACAGGACGGAGTACAGATGGCGCTGCAATCGGCGGGCTCCGGAATAATCCGTGCACGCAGAGGTCATGACGGGCTCTTCTCCAAGGCGAGCGCCTATACACGAGGTTGAAGTGACATCGCTGGCTCTCGGACGGTGCCTTCATGTGTCCATTGGATTGTTTCCTTGAGGATCCATTATGATCGTTCATGAAAAGTCACCCGACTCGGGCACCACCAGCCAGCGACCCAGTCTTTGTAGCGAGCCAAGAAACGTTAGAATGAAGCGAGCTTTCTTGGTTTTCTGGGGTAATGGGGTAATATGCACATGCATCCAAATTGGACCCTGAAGAGTTCTGGATTAATCGTCGATCCAAGGTCAAATTGGCCCTTTCTATTACTCAATCTAATCCTATCTGACCCGAGGTTGAACTGCCGTCGGCCGGATCCGATGGGGAGGCAAAGCCGTGTTTCGGTGGAGACATACCCAACTTAGGGCAAGCGGGGAAGGGATGTTCATGGAGGGTGCTGCTGCAGGCCATGCGCATATTGGAGGCCATTACCATGCCTCTGGGAAGTTTCGTTGAGCAACCTAGCACGGATACGAATCTTCGTGGGAAATTAGGCTTGGATGACCGACACATGGCACGAATGACATGCTCGAGTGAAGACATGGATCAGCCATCCCGACCGCCAGCCAAGCATCTTGGAAGCTCGCTTAATGGCGTTGCCCCAAAGCACGCGAAGTCTGGGGAAGGGACCCACGTCTTGGGGCTACGGGCACCGCCGATGGCCGGGACATTTCCGAAAGGTTTATACCTTGTTATAAGATGCATCCAGGCTGGGTTCAAATGGGACCCTAAACGACCACAGCGGGGCTGAATTGGCTGAGCCTTTTCTATATACAGTATTTCCCCGGATTAATTGCATGATATCTCTGGAGCATTGCCTCATTATCAGACCACGTTTTTTTTTTTTTAACGACATTCCTTGTTGCATGTCTTGGCAATGCAGCCCTACTTCGGTTTGCGTGGTTCGGCTCTGAACCGGGCCATCATTTGGCTGGTCGTCTGCCCAGCATTCGTCTGCTATGGTTACAACCAGGGTGTCATCGGTGGGCTGTTGACCCTGAAAGCGTTCAATACCCAATTCCCCCAGATGAACACTCTGACTACGACGGGTGAAGAGCAGCATTACAACTCTACGATTCAAGGTAACTTTGGCCTGTACCACCTTTGCCACATTCTTACCACCCATCCTCTGACTCTAATCGTGCATAGGAACGGTCATCGCGCTATACACTGTGGGTGGTATATTCGGATCTCTATCATGCATCTACCTGGGCGACATGCTTGGGCGCCGGAAGGTCATTTTCATTGCCTCCGCCGTTTCCCTCATCGGAGCCGTTCTCATGGCGACCTCGTTCCAAATGGCCCAATTCATTGTTGCCCGTCTCGTCCTGGGCTTGGGCACTGGCGGCTATGTGGCCACGGTCCCTGTGTGGCAATCCGAGATTTCCCAGCCGAAGAAGCGTGGTGCCCACGTCGTCACGGACGGTATTTTCATCGGTGCCGGCATTGCACTCTCCCTGTGGATTGATTTTGGCCTCTTCTTTGTGAAGGATAACTCAGTCTCGTGGAGGTTCCCGCTCGTTTTCCAGGTTCTTTTCTCGGTCCTTGTCATGCTGTTCATCACCATCTTCCCTGAATCCCCCCGATGGCTTGCTAAGAAGGGCCGCATCGAAGAAGCCCGCGAAATTCTGGCCGCCTTGGCCGACGTGGACCCCCACGCCGAGGAGATCAACACGGCTCTTGCCAATATTGAACGATCCCTAGCACTCGCCGGCTCCGGATCTTGGAAGGACATGCTGACGATGGGCGACCAACGGTTATTCCACCGCACAGTTCTTGCCGCCACCGGACAGATGTTCCAGCAAATGTGCGGTATCAATCTGATCACCTTTTACGCCACCACCATCTTCGAGCAGTACCTCGGCGTCACCCCGCTCCAATCTCGTATCCTTGCGGCATCCATGACTCTGACTCAGCCCCTGGGCGGATTCTTGGCTTTCTTCACTATCGATCGACTGGGCCGCCGGCCGCTGATGTTGTGGAGTGCGGCCGGCATGGCAATCTGCATGGCAATTTTGGGTGGCACCACATCGGTGGAAGACAATACCGGCGCCCTGGTGGCGGCGGTGGTGTTCCTGTTCGCCTTCGAGTTTATCTTCACCGTCGGTTACGCCGGATTGACGTTCCTGTATGCCACTGAGGTGGCTCCATTGCAGCTGCGCGCGGCCATCAGCGCGGTCTCCACCGCCGCCGTGTGGACCTTCAATTTCCTTCTGGCTGAAGTCACCCCCGTCGGCTTCAATACCATCGGCTACAAGTACTATATCATCTTCGCCGTGTTGAACGCGGCCATCGTCCCCACGGTCTACTTTTTCTTCCCCGAAACCAACGGACGCTCCCTGGAAGAAATCGACGAGATTTTCCTCCGGTCCAAGAGCATTTTCGACCCACCTCGCCTGGCACGGACGCTGCCCAAGCTCGGCTTTGCCGAACCTACGGACGCCGAGGCAGGAACTGATTCCGCAGAGGGAGGCAGTGATGTGAAGGTTAAGATGTAATTGCGAAAAGTCCTTTAGGACTGGTGGAGAAACCAAGTTACTATGGTAGAGGGGGATCGGGGAGGGTCAGGGGGGATAGTTGTATGATCAACATGATACTTACTAGTTTCAATAAGGAACGATCGGCTATACGGGCCGTTATGGTTAAATTGAAGATATTCTTAATGGGATTATCCGTGGCATTCCGTGTCGTTTTGGCGGTGCCAGTGTGAACCAACCTGAAACGTATTCTAAAACACTTGGATCCAGAAGGATCATCCCAGCATTTATAAATCCCCCAGTAGACGCCCTATATGATGATTTGCACACCTCAGGTTCATAAGATAATCCATCATTCACACCGTGCGATAACTATGAAGTCATTCTTGTTCTTACTCCCCCTGGTCCACGCCGGAGAAGTCGTCTGGGACGGCTTCTTCAACGCCTCCTTTACCGTCGATCAGCTCGACCAGTGTAAGACCGATACCGGTTTCGACTGGCTCCCTGCATAACACACGCTAATGTATGCATAGGGTCTTGGTCCAACCCAGTCGGCTCGTACCAATGGTACATCCATGGCTCCGAGGCCACCAGCAACTACCTGGAAGCCAGTGCGGACTTCAAAAATCCGGCCGATACGAGCGATGAGAAGGGCATTCGCATCAGCATTGTACACCTCTCTCTCATCCTAAAATGAAACCAGAGAAAGTTACTAACCTGCTGTTCTCCAGGATGACACTTCTTCCTGGAATGGCCAAACCATGATGCGCTCCGAGCTCATCCCCCAGACCAACGCCGATCTGGGCTCGGGAACCCTGTTCTACCATTTCTCCCTGCAAACTAAGGAGGAAAACGCCCCTGTTGTGGCTCTGGAGCATCAGATTGCTTTCTTCGAGGTACGTTATTTATTTATTGTTATTCTCTTTTTATTATTATTCTTTCCTCCCATTGTATTTGGTGTTCTCGATGGGCGACCGATGCTAATGACGGATCCAGAGCCACTTCACCGAGCTCAAGTACGGCGGCGACGAGAAGACTCTCCGCTGGCTGGCGGACGGCAAGTCGCAATGGTCGACCGACCTCGTGGCTGGCACTTGGTACAACTTCGCCTACGAGATCGACTTCTCGGCGAAGACGGTTGGGCTTTGGACCTCGACGGGAGCGGAGGCTCTGAAGAAGGTGGTGGAGCCAGTCAGTGCGGCCACGCAGACGGATTCGAAGGATTGGCACGTTGGCGAGCTGCGCCTGGACAACGGACAGAAGGGGGGAAAGGAGGATTGGTTCTGGTCCGGCGTCTACATCGAGAAGGGTGAAATCACCACGGCAATCGCCGGCCCCGCGGCGTAACAAATGTGTCTTTAGTTCCCAGTTTCTCCCGGGGCGTTACGGATTGAATATTTGAATTTTCGATCTCAAGAGGTCATCATTCACAGTAAATTCTGGTGCATTATCTCATCACATGTAAAGAAGCTATTTTGCGTTCCAATATTCATTTCAGGAATCCAGTTCCTCTCACTTCTTTTCCCCCGCTTTCCTCCCAACAACGAAAGTCATTTACCGCACACAGTAACCACCATCAATGCGGAGATCACTACCGGTCATGTACGAACTGGCATCACTGCACAAGTAGACATAGGCGCCCTTCAACTCCTTGGCGTCACCGTTGCGGCCCATGGGGATCATACTGAGCCAGAGGTCCTGGATCTTCTGGTCGACGAAATCCGACAATCCGGTGTCGATATAACCGGGCGAGATACTGTTGACGCGAGCAAAGTCCCTCCACTCGTTCGCCAGCGAACGCGCCATGTGAATACAGCCGGCCTTGGCCACGTTGTACGAGGTCTGCTCCTGAGGGAAGTTGGCAATGTGGCCGGACATGCTAGCGGTGATGACCAGACTGCCCTTGCCCCGCTGCTTAAAGTGCGGCCCCACGGCCTTAGCGCAGTGGTAGGTTCCGTTGAGATCCGTCTGCACCACCTCCATCCACGCCTCGACGCTCGAGTCCAACACGCCGCCGTCGGCCGTGCGCCCGGCGTTGGCGATGAACGCGTCGATCTGTCCAAAGTCCTTGATCACGTCGTCCACCAGCCTCTGCACGCTCTCCATGCTGCCGATGTCGCACTTGTACGCCTTGGCTTTCACTCCGTATGTCTTCTGCAGCTCCTCGGCGTTCCTCTCGCCGCCTTGCGGACGCGATGCATACGTGATGGCCACGTTGGCTCCCATCTCGGCACAGCCGCGGGCGGCTTCGATGCCCATACCACGGGGGCCGGAGGCGCCCGTCACGACCACGACCTTGCCCTTAAGGCTGAGGAGGTCGTTCAGAGAGTTGGCGGCGGGGACGGGAATAGGCATGGTGTTTGTATTTGTGTCAAATGATATATGTACGGCAGGTTTTTAAGGTTGAATTTGGTTTTTTTTTTCTTTCTCTCTCCAGGAGACAAATAGAGATAGATAGATAAATATATAGAAGGGATTTGAACTGAGCTGAATGATTGTCGTGGTAGTATGAGGGCTATAAGTAGCTTATGCGGGCTGGCAGTGATGTCATGGGAACTAGTTCTAGATTTATGATATCACGACTCCTCTTCTCCCTGCTTGTCCCGATCAACGCCCAGTATCTTGTAAAGAGGGGTGGGTATGGACAATCCATAGTGGGCTTTTTTGTGGCGCCCTTAGAAAGCATTACGAGAAAGTTAGGAGGGCGGTTTGTTTTGTTTTTTACTTTTATTTTTACTTTTATTTTTATTTATTTTTAATTTCTTTGGGTTTGTTTTGTTGTTTTTTTTGTTCCCCCTCCTCCGAATAAGGATTAGGGTAAGCATTAGTAGAACATTAGAAACATCAGGTAGTAAGTAGTATTCCTAGTATTCCTACCAGTAGTTGACTAGTAAAGCAGTACCCAAGTTAACTGGTTCACTGGAACGTATGAAGGACTCTCGTATCGCGCCGTCTCCCCGCGATCCGGTTGGATTTTGTTTTTTCATTCTAAGGATTTAATAATAATATGATAATCATAAATCAATAATAATTGACTAAACCTTTGGGGGGCAGTGTTTCAAATGCCCCTCCCCCCTCTCTTGTGTCGTCATGCAAGAGAGAGAAGAGGGGGAGGGGAAGTTAACAACTTACAATAACTTACAATTCATGCAGCTACTAAAGTATACTTGGTACTTTTCAGTTTCATATTTCCCCCTCCTCTGCGATGATCGCTCTTGGGTACCTTGAGAGAAAGAGAGAGAGAGAAAGGCCAAATAAATTTCTTTTTCTTTTTCTCTCTCTCTCTCTCTCTCTTCCAGGCAGACTGTCATCTGATCTGATCCCTATTCTCTTTGCATTGCATTGCATTGCATTGAAGACATCGCATGACTGAGATAGTGATAAGTACTCTAGAGTAGTTTTCGACGAGTCGAATCGTCTTCTACGAATTCCGGGGACCGGGCTGGGGGTGAAATCATACCATTCGTTTGGGGGTTTTCGCTTGGCCTTTCTTCATCTGTGATATTTACTCCGTATGCAGATCGGGTTCTGTATTTCTCCAGATCGGATATATAGGTAATGTAAGTAATGTCGACAGGTGTCGGAAGATGTCCATTTTGATTGATTCAGATTAGCTTCACACGCGGAGGTTAGGTTAGGTTACCAACGGAGAGGGGTTAAAAAAAAAAAAAAACCAAAAGAAAAGACCAGTATATAAATCCGATTGGAAGAAAACCCCTTGCTCGGACACTGTTGATCGAGGCCTAGTCCAGTAGGACTAGTAGAGCCATACGTGTATACACCTTCACGTCCATTTCCTGGGGGAGGGAACTTAACTGCTGCCGTCTGCACAACCACTAGACTCCAGTAAAAGTATTTACAAGGTTTTTGGCTCGCATCAGCCAACCCTATCCGATCCTGCCACATATGCCAAATAACTTACACACCTTGTGTAGTAACTAACTAACTACTTAGTGCTACTACCTCGTAGTGAATAGCAAGTAGTAAGAAGCAAGTAATAATGGTGATGGTGATGGTGGTAGTAGTAGTAGTAGTAGTAGTAGTAGTAGTAGTAGTAGTAGTAGTAGTAGTTAGGACACAGGTTCGAATTCCGATGGGCTAACATCGCCCGAGCGTTTTGTTATCTGCAGAATGAGCCATTCCGGAGCCAGACCTGGCCTGGTCTGGGCCGTAATCTTATTCGAATATGGGTGGCCGGCCTTTCTGACCGTGCATTTTTGTTCCTTGATGGGGGTCGTTGGGCAGCATCACTGCATGTCCTGTGATGGGCTGATGGTGTTGTGAACTTTACTGGTCGATGGCCGTAGGGTTATTTCATGTTTTCATGGACTTGTTTGTATGGTTGTCTTTGTCTGTTTTAGGGACAGAGAGTATCTGGGATATGGAGAGTTACGATAAGGTGTAGCTTTATATCCATTTTGGATATCGATATGGATGGTAAAATGACGTTAAATGCATTCAAGACTTGAGCTGTATTCATGATATAAAGAGAAAAAATTTCATCATGTACGCATGCACCCATTATATAACCCCAATCATTATTTATATGTCTCTGGCCAGAAGCCCCTCGGCTTCTTCGGTTTGCTCTCTCATCTCCATCTCGTGGCCCTTCTCCAGACGCTGCGCCATGGCCACGCCCTCTCGTCGGCCCTTCTCGGCATTGACCATCCAGATGAGCGGGATGGGCATCACAATCAAGGGTGCGATGAAGAAGAATCCCGACCGGACCTGCCCGGTCGCGTCGATGAGCATCCCCACGATAGCCGGTCCAATAACCGAACTGCCCTTGTCCGTGGCAGCGTACAGCGCGTAGAACGCCGCTTCGCTGCCAGGGGGGATGAGCAGGCCGAAGAAGGACCGACAGTAGGAAGACAGGCCACCCGAGACCACCCCGTGGACAACGGCGAGCGGGAAAATCTCCCACGGCTGCTGCAGACCGATCACACCCCACTTCTTGAACAGAGGAATATATGCTAGCATGCCGTACAATGGGATAAGCTCAAAGAGAGCAATACATAGCATAATCGTATGGTTCGACTTCAGCCCGAGCCGTCGCGAGACCACAGGCCACAAGAAAGCACCCGCCATGCCGGAAAGGGTTGCAGTGATGGACAGCAGACCGACGAGCGTAGTGCTCATCTTCAGCTCCGTGCGCGCGAAGAGGATCGCGGTGCCGGATACCGTGGCCATAGCGTCGGAAAGGAGAAACCACGCCGCCAGGAACACCAAAACCTCCCGCAGCTGCATCGCAATCTTCACCGTCTTCCACAAAGATTTCCAGGCAAATCCGACAAGTCGCAACCACGCACGCCACCGGCTCGCCTGCCCACCGGTGTTGGAGGTATTCAATGGGGGGCCTGGCCGAGCGCGCAGCCACTTGCGAGTCACCATCGTAAAGGTGAACCACCAGATACCCACCAACAGCAGCACGAGTCGCAGCGGAAGCGTCCCGGACACCTTTGAGATAGACGTTTTGGAGAGCGCGAACAGGAGCGAAATACTTACTATTTGCACGAGGACGGCAGCACAGTACCCAAGCCCAACACCTTTGGATGAAATGCGAGTGGACAGCTGGAGCTCGGGTGAAGTGGGGCCTGATGATGTCCCGGAGCTGGCTGCTGCCGCCGGGTGAGGCCCTGATTCTGCATCGCTCACCGAGAATGAGTCTCTGGGATGAATGTATTCTCCATCGGGGCTCATCGGGTGCAACTCCTCAGCGGCCTTGGGGGTATTTTCGATGGACGGATCGTTTGCGACCAGGACCGGCAAGAAAGAATTGAG
This sequence comes from Aspergillus bertholletiae, assembly GCA_009193595.1. Classification (NCBI taxonomy): domain Eukaryota; kingdom Fungi; phylum Ascomycota; class Eurotiomycetes; order Eurotiales; family Aspergillaceae; genus Aspergillus; species Aspergillus bertholletiae. The sequence goes on from ML736257.1 coordinate 115,750, forward strand.
CACCACAAAAGATGAACCTAAACAGGTAACCCCAATGACAACCAAGAGGGCTCCCAGGACGAATACCGGTGGCGCAATGAAGACGAACAACATACTCGTGGCGGACCCAATGAAGCCGAATGCCAGAAGGAGGGATTTACGATTATTCTCTGAAGGGTAGCGATATTGTCAACAGTTCCGCTCGAGACATAATTGTCAACACCCGGGTAAGCCATACCGTAGTCCGCTAAGGCGCTGAAGGATATCAGGGTCAAGGCTTGGACAAGCACTGCCAACGAGAAGGTGTACATAGCGAAACTGGCGGTGTTGATGTTCAACCCCAATAATCCTACAACACATGGGTCGTTTTCGGCCCCATCGCGACGGAGCATAGCAGGGGACGTGCCATTCACAGATGTAGACGGTGATCCGGGACTGATGCAGGGTAGATGGCTAGACTTGAAGGTTCCTCGCTCGCGTGCGAGTTGTTCCAATGTGAGAGGCAGGAAAGAACCTATAGTGCCGATATGATTAGCACAACTGCGATTGGATCGCTAATCCTCTAGAGTAGTCTGCCTTACCTACGCCACAGACCGCGAATACCTCTGCTGCAATTCCATACGCATACCACCCCCAGATCTCGCGCTTGGTGGTCGGGGTTGTATCCTCGCCGGAGTAGCGCGGAGGACGCTGCTGGAGCTCCTCCGCGGGGGAGTCCGGCGATGGAGGGGCGACGGTCATCAGGATATCGGGGAGAGTGGGGAGTGACTGGGGAATCAAATGAGGCGACCCGGGCTACACCATTGCAGGAACAAACCAACAGCACGGCGAGAACAACATGAAGCTTCAAGCAGCCACTCTTGAAATGCTGGTTTTGTTGCTGACGATGGATTATTCATCCGGGCGCGGAACTCTCGGAATGGGCATGTCGCTCTCTGATTGGCTCTTCCGTCGATGTACAGCTGTTGGCCAATCAAATCACTCTACACCCCTGTCATTGTTGTTGATTTAGTGACGGGGACACCCGACAGGCTGTTGTCGCAATTGCAGCCTTACACTTTGTATCTTGACACATATCATGTGTGGCCGGCACTCTCTAAGTAATCCCGTATACTAAATATCCACATACTCGTGCGAAACTGCTCACTCCACTATCCACGAAGACCAAGACGTCAAGGCGCCACTGACGTCATTTGACAGGCACGGATAACTAGACCAAGTCTTTTTCTTGGCGATGGGGCAGCCGCCAGATCCTAATGCTATCGAGGTGGATTCAGTGTGCAGTTGAAATGCATGCTTGGTACTCCTTACAACCGCATCGATCGTTTGACAAGAAAAAGAACTCTGGGCACGTTGTTGTAGGAGTCTCAAAAGAATACATTCAATCAGTCGTAAATGTTGGCCATAGCACTGACCAAGTAAATTAGTAACCATCGGAGTAAACGTTAGGGCAAGGGCCTCATTTGGACCGCTGTTCAGCATCCTGGGGTGCTGTTATCGCATCAGTTAGGGTACTGATAGCTCTTAGCCTGTCAGAGGTCGTTCGTTAGCTTCCCAGTCTAGGTGGGGGGGGGGGGGGGGGAATATATCTATATACCCATGGCACTCGACGCCATGAATGGAACCTTCCTTGATCCAACCAGTAAGGCCTCAGTATCTGGTCGCCGCACGAAGTCTACAGACAAGATTCATTTGACGGGAATAGGCCAGGCGAGAACCCTGTCAAGTGACAGGAAACCCAATATTTGACTTCTGGTTCGTATTATGTCGGTGGCAAAGAGCTCTGCGTCATGCCGCGTCCAAACACTGTTAAATAAACGTGCTCTCCCTAGCCCTCCGGAACCTTGATACCTAACTCGATACATACTTGTGGAAGCATATAATTACAGACGTACGACTCTAAACATGGCAATAACTATTCCAGGTGGACAGCGGGCGCCCATGCGGTAAGTGAACAGCCACAAGACTGGAAGGAAGCCGAAAGTGGTGGCACGCTTTGACTTTAGGGAAGATACTTATCTATAATTAGGCCCCAAAACCCAGCCGCCTTTACCGTGGTCGCCGGAGCAGCTGCGGCATGGATGGCCTTCAGATGGTACTCGCCCTCAAAATTCGAGCCGAAATCTCTCCCATTCCCTTATGAAGATGCCGAGGACGTTATAGAGTCCCGGCCAAAGAAGAAAGGCCCAACCAGAATTCCTTAACGAATTCGAAAGAGGTTATTTAATATCAAATTTGAGGACCAGTCCTTCCTACTCCGTTGTTCTGCGTTTTCCACATCGACATATTATGCGAGTCTATGTATTCATCTCATCATCTATGACTTTGAAAATGTAATATCATTTTGTTCACTATTTCATCAATGCCTATAGCATATACTATACCTTTATCCCTCACTTGAACTTGCCAAACTGACGGGACATAATGGTTTACGGCGTGGCGCACGTGGTTGCGACATACTTCTAGTACTAGCACTAGGCTTTCCCGCCTTCTACGCCTGCACACTGCACCTCTTTTTGTACTGTTGTGCTTGAATCTACCTAAAAGCCAATCATTGACCTTGATTCTGCGTTTACACAAGTTCAAGGCCTCCTAGATCTCATTCCTATCGACTAGGAAGATCAATACCAACTATCGATCATTCTATAGCTCTCTGTTGATAAGTCATGACCTCACGAGTCGCGTATGATTAAATACTTGGGAATAGATGCAAAATCGGTTTCACCAATAATTGGGCAATCAAATGGTTCCATTAAACCTCTACACCATCGTGATGTACTTGCATTTACAAGCGCTTTACACAATGCCAAGCAGCGAGAGGAGAAACGAAACGTAAAGGGAGAGCGAGAAAGAAGCGGACGATCAGCAAGCTAGCAGCACAGCGCTTGGCACACCGACCGCAGCGCGTACGCTCAGCCACTTCAACACAATGCCTTTGTTGATCTGCCTATGTTGACTTTCAATTTTCAATTCGCACTTAGGCTCTTCGCATCCTTGTACATTGTGCATTTCGACATGAAAATCGCACTTCAGAGTGTGGATTTGTCTTATGAGGCCGGGGTTAGACCCATCAAATACGGAGCGCCCGGCCTTCGTGAGACTAAATAAGCGACATCGGGTTGCGAAGAGCATTTCAGCATTAGCGCCACGAAAAATAATAAACTAACGGTTGATAGGGACTAATAGTAGTGATGGTAGTTTATGTATTTAGCGGGCGCATCAACTTGCCGCCAGTGGACCTGACACTGCCAACAACTGAGCAGGGGTATTCCAGGCCTGTTCCAATGGTGATTCTATTTCAATAACGACTAATGCTACCATGTTCAACGCTAGTAATATCACATGGATTGCGCAGTGGGACGCTAATATAGGCTGTCAGCCTCGTCGCTTCTGGCTGAGATCCACCACGGCGCCTAGGTTGGATGTTGATAATATATCTTATTCTCGTTTGGGGGTTGTCTTCATCATAAACTAGATACACAGCATCTAAGTTATGGAACAAAAAATGACCACAGGCGAACCTAATGATCTCGACAAAACAGGGTTATGTCTACTATCGCTCGATGGTGGTGGTGTTCGAGGGCTTTCAACCCTTTATATCTTGAAGCATCTCATGGCCCAGCTAAGCCGTGAACGACCAGAGCTCGGGAATGTCAAACCCTGCGAGATATTCGATCTCATAGGTGGCACAAGTACTGGAGGACTTATTGCGATCATGCTTGGCCGCCTAGAAATGAGTGTCGACGAATGTATCGATACGTATGTCAAGTTGATCAGTACCATCTTCGAGAAGAAATCTCGATGGCCTGTAAATCTCTCGGGCAACATCAAGTCACGATTTGACGCAACGAAGCTAGAGAGTGCTATTAAAGATGCCGTGACAAGTCACGGAGCAAAGGAGACGGACCTTTTCAATGACGGAGGCGAGCGCGGTTGTCGTGTGTGAGTATATAATCCTATCGATAATGTGGGTTGATTCTTATCCGGTCAGTTTTGTTTGTACCACATCGCATGAAACAAAGGATATTGTCCGTCTTCGTGATTATAATGTACCGTCGAAGGATAACATTCCTGCCACCATCTGCCAGGCTGCACTTGCTACGTCAGCTGCTACAACATTTTTCAACCCTGTCTACATCGGAAGGCGAAAGTTTGTCGATGGTGCTCTGGGCTCAAACAACCCTGTGGATGAAGTGGAAGGAGAAGCAGCCGACATATGGTGCCCTGGCACTGGTGATTTAAAGCCACTTGTGAAATGCTTCATCTCCATCGGAACAGGAGACCCCGGAATAAGTGCGATTGAGGATAAGGCACTCAAGTTTCTTTCTGAGACACTGGTCAGTATTGCGACGGAGACCGGGCGGACAGAAAAGAAATTTATAGCAAGATGGGCCAAGCACTTCGACGAAAAGCGGTACTTCCGTTTCAATGTCGAACAGGGGCTGCAGGGAGTTGGCCTGGAAGAATACCGGGAGCAGGGGACGATAGAAGCAGCAACGCATCGATATTTGGACCATCAGGCTCAAGAATTTCGGGTGCGAGATTGCGTTCAGAACTTGAAGCTCAAACGGGGTGTGTATATTGAGAATTTTGCATAGGATACAATGAACACATAGTTAATCTGGAGTAGGTATGGCGACGCCCAACATCTCGAAGATCCTTAACGTACGTAGAGACAATGAACTTGAAGATCTCCATCATATTCACACCGTACAGGGAAATTATGTTCCTTATTCAAAACAATCCCATACATGTATGGCTCTCTTGGAATGTCGGTGTACCAATGCTGATTTTCCTACAGCGTCGAGTTCTAAAGCACCCTGGACCGTCCCTTTCCGAAGAAATCCAGTCTTTGTCAGTCGCCCAAACGAAATCGCCGATATTGATGATATCCTCAATGACGATAGTGCGTTCTCCCAGGTTGCAATTGTTGGACTTGGTGGCGTTGGGAAAACGCAAATTGCTCTTGAATATGCACATATCATGAGAGATCGACATCCTGACTGCGCAATCTTCTGGATACCAGTCACTAGTGCTGAGAGCATGCTAGAAGCATATTTGCAAATCGCAAAGGAACTGCAACTACCCAACATCGGAAATGGAACCAAAGGCATTCAAAATATAGTTCAACACCGACTGAGTCAGGAAAGTTTCGGTAAATGGCTGCTGGTGTTGGACAATGCTGACGACATCTCCATGTGGGCTGATGAAGCCAAGGATATGGCTGGCCCTGTCCTGCCAAAGAGCAAATATGGTTCCATCCTTTTCACTACCAGAAGCCATCGAACAGCAGTCAATTTAGCGGGGAGAAATATAGTCACAGTCAAAGCGATGAATAGTGCATTAGCCAAGAACCTGCTCGGAAATACTTTGATCGACCGGAGCCTGTTAGCCGATGAGCGAGCAGTGACTGATTTGCTTCAGAAACTTACATACCTGCCGCTCGCAATTGTCCAGGCAGCTACTTTCATCAATAAGAATCAAATGACGCTCTCTGAATATATATCACTCCACGATAGCACTGAGGAGAGTACGATCGACATGCTTAGTCAAGATTTCGAAGACGAAGGTAGATACGAGGACGGAAAGAACCCCATCGCAGCAACGTGGCTCATATCCTTTGAGCAGATCCAGGCTTCTGATCCTTTAGCAGCGGAGTACTTGTCGCTCATGGCTTGCATTGACCCAAAGAATATCCCGCGGCTATTCCTTCCTCTCACACAGTCAGTGGCAAAATCTGCCAATGCTATTGGGACACTGAAGGCTTTCTCATTCATTGCAAACCACGAAAATAGCCAGCTTCTGGATATCCATCGCCTTGTACACCTGGCGACGCGTAACTGGCTACGTATGCAGGGCACCCTTACAGAATGGGTGAACCAAGCTCTGGGTCACATGAATGTGCTGTTTCCATACCCTAACGATGAGAACCGACATATGTGGAGACCATTATTACCACATGCTCGCTACATTCTAGAGTCACTACCATGGGATAGACCAACTAATGAAGCGATATGTCTATTACATGTCTTTGGATATGGAGCTCTAAAAGATGGAAGATACAAAGAAGCTAAGAGGGCTATTGGCATGGTTACAGATTTCAACGAATCTACCTTTGGCATGGAGCATCTTGTGACAATGTCTTCTCAGAAAAATCTAGCAGAGGTATACTTCAGACAGGGGAAATGGGACAAAGCTGAACAGTTGAACGTACAAACACTAGACAGCATGAGAAGGATTTTCGGTATCGAGAATGAGTGGACATTGGTAACCATGACTCAACTTGTATCGATATACACTGCTCAAGGGCGGTGGGAGAAGGCAGAGAAGGTTGAACTGCAAGCCTTGGAAGCTCACGAGAAGGTGCTTGGTGCAGAGCATCCGCACACCCTGACAAATAAGAGCTCTCTGGCGTATATCTATAAGCAGAAAGGAAAATGGAATCAAGCCAGGAAGCTCGATGCGCAGATACTAAAATGTCACAGGAAAACACTTGGGATGGATCATCCATTTACTCTCATGAGCACATGCATCCTGGCACAGAATTACGTATACCTCGGACTTCTGAAGAAGGCAGAAGCGCTTCAAATGCAAGCAACAGAAACTTCCAAGCGGATTCTTGGAGAAGACCACCCAAACACAATACATGCCATCTCGACTCTAGCTTCTATACATAGGGACAGAGGCCGGCTTGAGGATGCTGAGAAGTTGCAGATACAAGTTTTAAACAGACAACGTGATGTTTTTGGTACAGAAAACCCTTTTACTATATGGTACATGCCCCCTCTAGCTGACACATGGTGGAAAATGGGTCGATATAGTGAGGCTATGGACCTATTGGAGAGGTACTTACAGTTGGAAACGAAAGTTTTGGGTGCTCATTACTCTACTATATCAGGTAGAAGTCGTCAATTGCGCCGATGGCAAATACACCAACAGTTGACGGGTGGGTGCACGCCAAGCTAGTTAATGAGCAAGTTTAACATGCATTGAGCGTTGTCATTCCATTCAGTTCAACTTTGTCTATCGCTTGCCACATGTAGTGTTCCATATATATCACGCTATCGGCTGATACGTACTATCCTACCTTGGCCTTGACTAAACAGCAAATACTTGCATATTAGGGCTATCAGAGTGATCCGCCACTTAATGACAATCAATACCCGATCGGGTCTCCGCTCTCATAGCCGAAGGAGTGGATCCATAACGTGATTTATGAGAGATCAATCAAATCTGATATTCAATTATTTATAGACTAATGCATGGGTCCACAAACATGGCTTCAGCAATTTTTCCTTCTTTTGTGACTTCTCCGCAATTTCTTCCGCTTCGTTTCCCTACGTCCAATACCGGTAACACACTTTGAATGACTGACTTTGATATACAAAGCCGCCATGCGCTCAACTGCCTGCCAATATGACTCGCTTGACGGGGGATCGAGAACTGAACCTGACATTGAACCCGCCCGCCCACATGAGGAACAGCCTCTCTTATCTTCCGAGGAAAGCTGGAAGCCACCAAGGGGATTTCTCTGGATCCAGATTGGTATGGATTACTGCGAAGTGAAAGCACCAAGTCGCTAATAATTCTCTAGCGATTATGTCCAATGTTTTTCTCTCTGGCTTTGACGGCACGATCACCGCTTCAACTTACGCCGTCATCAGCTCGGAATTCAACGCTGCCAACACTGCCTCATGGCTCACCACATCGTACCTTATCACTAGTACTGCATTTCAACCTCTTTATGGTCGCTTTTCCGATATTTTCGGACGACGCGCCTCCTTCTTTACGGCGACCATCACCTTCATCGTCGGTTGTATTGGCTGCGGCATTGCCAAGGATATCGTATTTCTCAATCTCATGAGAGCATTGACTGGAATCGGCGGGGGTGGTCTAATGACCATGGGTATGGTAGAACCTTTTATTCGTTAAACAACATTGAATGCTAATATTGCTCAGCCACTATTGTCAATTCGGACCTGATCCCCTTTCGTCGTCGTGGCATGTACCAAGCCCTCCAAAATGTTATGCATGGTTTCGGTTCGATCTGTGGTGCATCCTTTGGGGGCTCAATTGTTGATACTATTGGGTGGCGATGGTGCTTTCTGATGCAGGCTCCAGTTGGATTGCTCGCACTAGTCACGGGACATCTAGTAATTCACCTTCCCAAGAAATCCGATCTTATCGAACCAGGCCAGGGCATCCGAGCGATCTGGCGACGAATCGATCTCTCCGGTGCATGCGTTCTCATCCTGGGCCTCTCCAGCCAGCTGGTTGGGTTAAGTCTGGGCGGAAACGACCTTCCTTGGTCTAACATATGGGTGGTTTCGTCACTCGTAGCAAGCATCATTCTTTTAGGTGCTTTCGTGGTTATTGAAACGAAAACGTCTGCGATCCCGTTGATTCCTCCGAGAATGCTGCGAGGTCTCCTGCCTATTGCTACCCAAGTTTCTAATGTCTGTGTCGGGATGGCAGCATATGCAGTATGTAGTGTGGCACCGTTTTTGCAACTAGAACTAACACTAGTAGTTTCTCTTTACTCTTCCATTACTTTTCCAGGTCATCCTCTTGGATTCCGCTGCGAAGGCCGGTGCGAGACTGGCGATTCCGTCTCTTGCGACCCCGGTGGGCGGTGTTATCTCCGGCATTGTTATGTCCCGTTGGGGGAAATTAGCTCAGCTTGTACGTGCGGGTGCTTTACTCATGTGCGTCGGAAATTTGCTGGTGATGTCATTGCAATTCAACGATGCTGGTTGGAAGTACTATACCTATATCATTCCAGCCAACCTGGGCCAGGGTATCGTGTATCCCGGGATTTTGTTCACCTTCCTTGCCGCATTCGACCATTCTGGTACGCACACTACAAAGTAACATTTTCTATATGGACTGTTAGACTGACAATTTACAGACCACGCTGTCTCGGCGTCCACGGTGTATCTGGTGCGCTCACTCGGTACCGTTTGGGGTGTGGCGATCACATCCACGATCATACAAAATACATTGCGCTCAGGCCTCGCTGAGGCCTTGAGTGGAGTACCAGACAAATGGAAAGTAACATCCCTTTCTTTGCGAGTGAAGGCTCGTTGAATGATAGCTGATCATTATGTGGTATAACTCTAGATTATCGATGAGATTCGACACTCGGTGTCGGCTATTCATAGCCTGCCTCCGGATATCCAAATGGCCGCCAGGCTAGTGTATTACCAGGGCATCCGATTGTCCTTTATGGCCTCGGCTTGCTTTGGATTTGTGGCTACCATCGCTGCACTTTTTACCAAGGGCAAGGGGCTACACCGTGCGAGTAATGCGTAAGCCTATCTCAAAGGCTAGTTATATAGGACTACTCGCCCAATAGCCGTGAACTCAGCACTAGAGGCAGACAATGTAAAGGTAGGTCCGAAGGAGGAACACGGAGTGGAGTTGAAAGAGGGAGGGGCTGCAGGATTCTGGCAATCGGAATTAGTTCCATACTGGAGACATATTAGGCGTCAACGGCAGCCTTATCAAGAGCAGGTCTTCCGGTAGTAGCAACCGAGAGGCAAATGAACTTTATCACAACTTAGCTTTACCCGAACTTGCTAACCGCCATTGGCGATTGCAACTGTACTACTTGGCCCTACATCGTCGTCTATATTCCGCAATGCGGAGAAATCCCACTGAAGACATCCGGTGGATATGCCAATGAACCTTATCCGGGCTTTGGAAATGCGGGGAAGCATGAAACTGCAGAAGTTTCTTTGATATCGTTCGGCGATCAATTCCGCCGTCATTCCGCTAAGCTCACGGGAGGTCCCCGAGAGCAACTTCTGCCTATCAACATTGCCAAGGTAATTTAGTGTTGATAAAGAGAGCTCGGAATTCGATAAGCGTTCCGACTATCGCTCACTATCTTTGATAGCTAACGCATGACCCCAAACCTAACGTCGACTCCATCCATTGTATAGTATCCCAATGCCCTGGCCTATGTAAGAAGGGGAGGGGGGGGGGGATGTAATATAATATATCTACACTCGTAAAGCCATCCCCTCATTTGATCACCTCACATCACCTCACAGTATGAGTAAACAAGACATCAAACCCAACCATGACCCCTCCACTCCCTCTATCGAAGTTTCCAATGGCCAAGTTGCCATAACAGGTCTTCCCAATGCGCCGATGAAGCAAAATTTTAGCATACTCAGCATCATCGCGGTAGGTTACAACATCTCCAATAGCTGGGTTGCCATCGCGGCGAGTTTCGCCATCGCCATTCAGTCCGGCGGGGCTGTGACCTTGCTCTATGGGATCATTCTTGTGGCTGCGGTTATGCTCTGTACAGGACTGACGCTTGCTGAGCTTGCAAGTGTCTATCCCACTGCAGGGGGGCAATATCATTTCACCTCGATCCTGGCTACGAGTCGCTGGAGTCGCAGTTTATCATACTTCAGTGGGCTGGCGGCAGTGTTTTCCTGGATCACGCTGAGTGCATCCATTGCCTTGTCCTCTGCTAATGTGCTCATGGCCATTATAATCCGATGGAAACCGGAATATCAGCCTGAAACCTGGCATTATTTTCTTGTGTATCAAGCGATGAATGCAGTCTTGGTTTTTTATAATATATTTCTCACGAACAAAACCCTATGGGTCTACAACCTTGGTTGTATGTGCTCGACTATCTATTGTTTGCCATGGAGCCGGGACTGACCAAGGCTAACTAACTGCAACAGTCCTCCTTTCCATATCCACATTTCTGGCCATCACGGTCACCTGCCCTGCTCGCTCCTCCATCCACCTCGACTCCTCACACGTCTGGACCCAATTCGCCAACGGCTCCGGCGGGTGGCCAGACGGCATCACCTTCTTGACGGGCCTCTCAACACCTCAATTCATGCTTTCTGGACTCGACGCAACGCTCCACCTTGCCGAAGAATGCCTTCAACCTGAACGCATTGTCCCTAAAGCAGTCATTGTCACTGTGATCGTAGGGTTTCTGACCGCCTTTCCTTTCTCTGTCGCTATAATTTACAGTTACAAAGATGTTGAACTCTCTCTCACATCACCAACTGGGTATGTCACCCCAACTCGCTCTAAGGCTATCTGAATGTAGCGCCGCTCTAACTTAATCCAACGCAACCCAGATTTCCGATTTATTTTATTTGGGAAAAGGCAACTCACTCCCCAGTAGCAGCTACGATCTTCATGGCTTCCATGTTCGCCATATCCTGCGTCGCACTCAACGCAGTACACCAGACTTCATCCCGACTCACATGGTCTTTTGCTCGGGACGAAGCGCTCTTCTACTCCAGTAAATTGGCATCTGTTAGCCCGACACTCGGAGTGCCTGTATACGCGATCCTGCTAGATGGACTGTTCGTTCTGTTACTTGGAGTGGTTTATGTTGCCTCTTCCAATGGTACGATCACCCCATATACTTGTCATATTCGTGTCTACTTATACTCTATATACTATGGGCTAATACATAAAAAAAATAGCATTCAACGCCTTCATCAGCACAACAGTTGTCGTCGCGCAAATATCTTACGCTATCCCCGCCGCTCTCCTCCTGTACCGCCGTCGATCGAAAGATTACCTCCCTTCATCGCGGCCATTCAAATTAATCAATGCTGTGGGTTACTTCGTCAACATAATGACGATTGTGTGGGCTGTCGTGTTGACGATCTTTTTCTCATTCCCAACCGTATTGCCCGCTACAGGTGGGAATATGAGTATGCAGTTCCCCCTTTGATATACCGTTTCCCCATTTCTGTTCTTTGACTGGGAAGGTTTATTAATTGGTATTTTTTAGACTACACATCCGTGGTGCTCGTCGCAATGTTGGTCATTGGAATTGTGAACTGGTTCGTATATGCGAGGAAGCATTATCACGGGCCAAGATTAGAACTCTGAGACTTTTACGGGGTAATTCGATACTTATTATTCGGTGACTGATAGGCTCTATACGGACCATGTCTTCTCCATGTGCCTGTCTTCCCTGTATATCTCTAATTCTGACTCGGCCTATCACCACAATATTGTATGAAACTAACACTGGTGGCAACAATTCAGGCAGAGGTATTATGATATGGACCATTTTTATTGGTCCCGTAAACCCGTTGCTTTGATATGGTCAATTCATTGGTGGAGCTTTGCGCAATTCACTTTTGTACCTTACCTACCTAGCCGTTTCTCGGCATATTCTGCTAGTGCAAGTGCTTTGGGCTCGCTATGATCGGATGAAAGTAAGAATAGCATGACTTCCACACACCACATGAACGACACCGCTTCATCCATCGTCGCTTCTACCTCGGGCCGTTCGTAGTGTCTCGAATTGTGAGGTTTCCTCCATGGGGCTGTTCACCGTTGTCTGCTAAATAAATCTCCAGGCAGCCAAATAGCCACCCGTGAGAACCCTCTTTTTTTGCTTATGGACTAGGTGGAACCTACAGACTAGATGTTCTAGAACTGTTTCTTCACGAGTGCTGCGCCTGCCGACCGATGTCATTAAACCACATTGACGAGCCACGATCTAAATTAAATGACAAGATGGCTGTGGCTGTTGTCTGTTCCGGAGTCTACTCCTATCGGGGGGCCTGCCCAAGTGGATCCGAAATGAACAGCGGCGGATGTGGGCCAATGAGATGGGTGTTGAGAACCCTCTTAACCAATGGGAATGTGTGGCTAGTGGACAGAGATGGGGTCTCCCTTCATGGACGGGGACTCTGTAGGGCTGTGGCTGTGGAAAGGGGGCTGTGTAATACCTGAGGTGGTACTCTGTAGTTAGTATGTACTATGGCAACATAGTCACTCAGCTTATTGTTGTGAATCGAATTGTCTGCCGGGTTTGTGTTACGGACTCTCTCAATTACCGAGGATTGTTATTGTGGTGGTGCTTGACCGTTGACCTTCCCGTCCTCACAGACCTACTAACTAATAGTACGGAGTCCAGTACCTAACGAAGGGGGCAACTAGGAGGAATGGGTCCAGTCACTGGGACTACTAGTATTTAGTCCTCGGACACAGTTTGCACGGGGCAGGATTCATACCAGCCCCAATGCGGAATGCCGGATACCCAGCTCAGGAGATGTGTTGAGGAAATAGGGAATTGGTCTTCCAAGTGGGGATCCTATAATTGCTCAGTGATAAGAAAAATTTCCTGGGTCCGAGTTGTCAGGAAATCCAGGAAATTCTAATTCGGAATTTTGGATTCAATGTTTAAGAGAGCCATCTGAGCCACCGGCGATCGGCTTCTCCTCTTTCTCAATTCCTATTCCCTATTTTGAATTTCTCCGCTTCGGGCCTGGTGGTTCAGCTCGTTCTCCCCCCGTTGGTTCTGATTTCCACTTTTTTACTCTCTCTTTCCCTTCCACTTCCCCCCCCTTCAAGTTCTCGTCTCTTGTTCGACCCGTTCGTACTTGGCATTTCTTAGGTACCTTCTACTCCCTTTCATTGGCTCTGACCGTGCCCACGAGAGCCTCTTCCCCATCATCTTAATTTTCTTCTTCCACCGATTCCATCATTCGACGCTTGGTTTCATCAGTCCATACTGACCGGTGCAACAATCGTTCTGTCCTTAGATATCTATCACTATGAGTTACCAGCAGCAGCCTCCCTATCCCCCTCAGCCTGCGTAAGTGCTCCAACACTATCCGCTTTTCCCTTCTGTGGCTTTGCGACCTCTACCAAGGGTAATAGTGTCGGAGGCTACGGCGTCGCAGTTGGCCAAGGCGCGGTTTTAGGGGTCTTGTCCGATGTCATCCGTTGGCTTCCCCGTGGAGTGAGCGGATCTCACAGAGATGACTGGACGCCTGTCCCTTCATAGTCTTCCGCAATTCTTTCTGACTTCGATCCTCCTTACAGCTACGGCCCTCCTCCCGGTAACTACGGACCTCCTCAGGGCGGCTACCCTCCCCAGCAGTACGGCGGTTACCCTCCTCAGGGTCCTCCTCCCGGACAATACGCAGCTCAACCACCCGTAAGCTACGACTCTGAACTATCGCTCGGGGCGACAAACTAACAATTTTGCAACAGATGGGATATCCACAGCAACAACCTGCACCACCACCACAGCAGCAAAGTGGAGGAAAAGATCGTGGCTGCCTAGGTGCCTGGTGAGTACTCTAGCTTCAGGGATCTGCTTGTGCATGGTGCTAATCCTCATGTTTCCTTCAGCTTGGCCACCCTTTGTTGCTGTTTCCTCTGCGAAGAGAGCTGCGAATGCTGTATGGACTGTATCGAATGCTGCGAAATGTGCTAAGCTTCACGACCCGTATATGACCTCGATGATACGATAATACCTACCCATCGCGTGCGGGATAGCCGGTCGGGGTGAAGGCGCCGGGAGGCGCTGAACTGCTGCGACTCGGCATACAGCCCTCTTCGCTTATTTCGCTTTCCTTTGACCCTGTCGATCTGTTCTCCAAACAACGTGGGCCGTACCGATTTTTATCAATCATGTTTACTTATTTGAGGATAATGGCTTCCAGGACAGAGAGTTGCTGGATGGGGGAAGAGATCTGCTTTAGCTGGATGGCGCTTTCAGTTCGATGACCTTTTCATTTCTTGCGGATCGTTTTTTGTTTCCTTCTTGCGTCGGTGTTTCTTCGAAGAGAGCATTGTTTTACGCTCGATTGTCTTCGTGGGTCGTGGAGTGCAATGTGTTCATCTGCAATACGGAGATAGTCTTGAATTGGACCAATATTTTTTCACCTTTCTTTTCGTTTTGCTATGTCTTCTCATCGGAAGACTTGCGCTCATCTATCTTTGAAGGCTATCAGTAATTGGCATTATGCGACAGGCCATGATATTTATGGCTGTCGGAGGCAAGCATCAGAGTCACTGGGAGGATGGAAATAAGGTGTGTCGCGGGCTCCTCCGATTGGCCACTTCACATTAACCTCTCTCAAGATCCTCTGTCGATCAGTTACTACCAGAGTATCTCTCCTTCCCATATCCTGATGGCGGGCTGAGAAGGGAGTTTCAACAGACAAGCCATTCAATCAAATTTCCTAGGATGGAGAGCTGTTAGATGCCACCGACCGAACCGTCATCATAGGTTGAGGAGTCATTGTATTTTAGATTGCAAGGGCGGCTGTAGCCTTCCCTTACGAACTAAGCTTGGTCCCAATCCTCATGACTGTTTTCCCAGGAGGCCATGGGATAGGTTGCCGGCTGACGAATATTTTGCATGGGCTTCAGGGGCGAGATGAATGACGTTATCGACGACATTCCACTACCGGCTGAAATTCCCCAATGCCCTCGATCTCATCTTAACTCGATAGCAACATCAGCCGTTACCTCGTTTGAGGTCTCCAGATGGGCCGGAATAGAGTGAGTGGTGCTCTGTTAAATAGCCCGGAAAAATGTCGGCCGAACCGCCAGGCACCAGCATTAATCCACTGCAACGCTGGCGGCAAAAATCACCAGTAGTCTGCGGTTGAAGACGGAAAAATAATCTCCGTACTCTGCAGCATCCTATGTCTAGTTTTGGGCACTAGCGAGACGATCCCGGCAACAGTGATTTCGGCGATGCGGGGGGACTCCGCATTGTTATCCTCTGCTAAAGTACATCAGTCTCGAGTTCAATACCCCAACGAATGGTTCTCTTTGGGCAAAGCCATGAAGCTGAAGAATATGCATAGGATATGATTTTTGCACAGGCTAAACGTGCTATTGATTTTACACGGCGCGGAGGGGAAAATTTTTTCAAGATGCACGCTAACTTGACTGTTGCTCCTCGACACGCTATCATGCAATTAGGCAAAATGTCAAGCCATTGCCGTGCATGAAGATGTGCTTGCATTCTCTACCCACATACCCCTCAAGGACTTTTGCCTGAAGCGGAAGTCTTGTTCCTCAATCCCTTGAACGTCATTGCCCACTCCGCAAGGACTATGGCCCATTAATGAGAAGAGCTCTCTCTTAGACATGTCCGCAATCGTCGGGACAAAGTCCCTGTGGAGTAGACTCCGCTGGGGTCCGGGGATAGAAACGAGATATAAATTGACTGGGGTTTACCGGCCGGGGTCTCGTACTGACCGGGAATAAGATCGGCATAGCGCATATACAGATCGCCCTCGTAGGGAGAGCCAGTATGCTACGCAAATGTTTTCTTTTGCCCCTCCTGGCAGCTTGCAGTGCAGCGGTTGAGGTCTCCGTTGCATCGTCTGGTGGTAATGCCACTAGCGGCTTACAATATGGTATCATGGAAGAAGTAGGCTCTCTACCGCGAATGGATTCGACTAGATATAGTGACTGACCGTGATGTAGGAAATCAACTACTGTGGTGATGGGGGTCTCTATGCCGAGCTGATTCGCAATCGTGCGTTCCAGGGAGGCGAGAAATACCCTTCCACATTGGATGCTTGGATCCCAGTCGACGGATCGGCGTTGTCTTTGAAGAACCTCACTCAGCCCTTGTCTTCTGCACTTCCTACGTCAGTTAATGTCAAAGGAAAGAATGGAAAGAAAGGAAATGCCGGACTTACCAACTTGGGTTGGTGGGGTATTGACGTGAGACCGCAGAAATACACCGGCTCCTTCTATGTGAAGGGTGCCTATCACGGAACTTTCACTGCGTCTCTGCAGTCTAATAAGACTGAAGAGGTATATGCTAGCGCAAAAATTGTGTCAAAGAGCGTGCGCGGCGAATGGATACAACATACCTTTACTTTGACACCCACCAAGGCTGCCTCAAACACAGAGAATACGTTCTCTATTACCTTCGATGCTGCTGTGAGTGGATACTCCAATGACCGGTAGATTAACCTATACTGAACTCCGCAGAAAACTGTTGATGGTTCCCTTGACTTCAATTTAATCAGCCTGTTCCCTCCTACATATAACAACCGTCCCAATGGACTTCGCAGGGATCTAATGCAAGCCATGGCCGACTTTGGACCAGTATGTTAATGTGTGCATATCTACTAGAAAGGGAATGCTGATGAACCAGAAATTCCTTCGGTTCCCAGGCGGTAACAACCTCGAAGGTGATACCATTGATGGCAGATGGAAATGGAATGAAACTATTGGGCCCCTAAAGGACCGCCCAGGCCGCGCAACAACCTGGTCCTACCAAGAAACCCTCGGATTAGGTCTTGTCGAATACATGGAATGGTGTGAAGACCTGGGAGTCGAGCCCAGTAAGTCGTGTATCACTAGATCATGGCCTGTCTAACAAGCCCACAGTTCTCGCTGTATGGGGCGGATTCGCACTGAATGGCGACGCAATCCCCGAATCCGAGCTCGGTGCATATGTGCAAGATGCCCTAGATGAGCTGGAATTTCTCACTGGTTCCGTCGACACTGAATATGGTGCCCTCCGCGCGTCCCTTGGCCACCCAGAACCCTGGTCGGTCAAATATGTCGAAGTCGGCAACGAAGATAACTTAAATAACGGACTGGATTCGTACAAATCTTACCGCTTCCAGGCCTTTTATGACGCCATCAAAGCGAAGTACCCCGACATTACCGTCCTGGCATCAACTGTAGATATCGACTTCCCCGGCGATGCAGGCGGCGATTACCACCTGTACGATACGCCGGACAACTTCGTCAAGAAGTTCAACTTCTTCGACCAGTACAGCCCAGACCATCCGATCCTCCTTGGTGAGTTCTAGTCTCAGACTGCCTTACCAATCTTGCCACTCTTCGCTAACAATGATGAATATGAATAGGTGAAATTGCCGCGATTCAGCTCAACGGACGCGAAATCGTCTGGGGCGGCTCCGCCCATTTCTCACAGTATCCGTGGTGGATCGGCAGCGTCGCAGAAGGAGTTTTCCTCATCGGTGCCGAGAGAAACGCCGACAAAGTCATCGGAACGACATACGTAAGGATCTCCCCTTCACAATACGAGAAACCAACTAAAGTACATTACAGGCCCCCTTCATGATGAACCTTGACAACTACCAATGGTCCCCTACCTTCCTCGGCTTCAACTCGAACCCCGATGAGACAGCCCGTTCTACCAGCTGGCATCTTTACGAAGTACGTATAACCATACCTACCCATTGACCTTCCCTGGGGGTACATAAACTGACGCAAACAGCTCTTCTCCCACAACTCCTTCACACACACCCTCCCGACAACCTCAAACTCCAGCTTCGGCCCTCTCTACTACGTTGCCGGTGTTGATAACAAGAGCAACTCTCATATCTTCAAAGCAGCCGTATACAACAGCACCGCCGACGTACCCGTTTCTCTTACCTTCGACGGCATCAAGGCCGGCACTAGTGCCAGCCTCACTGTACTCACTGCCACGGATCCCCTCGGCATGAACGAAGTGGGAGCTTCCGATCTTGTCGATAGGAAGACTTCCACCGTGACGGCTGGCGACAACGGCGTGTTTGACTTCAGTCTGCCGAATCTCAGCGTCGCCGTTCTGAAGACGGAGTAGGTAGTGTAGATGTAGTTAGTGGGTACAAGACATGTCAGGATTAGCTAGTAGTACATAGGTATTCGAACAGGATAGAATAGCACAGTTGGAGCATTAAAGAATGCTTAGATTGTTGTATCTTGACTATCATTTATATTTGTCCTTGAGATTCTCTCATCCTTCACTTGATTGCTATCTTTCTTTTCGTTTTGTTTTCTTTCTTTCTTCCTTTTTTTTTTTTTTT